>JAXDDW010000007.1:9135000-9142500 GCA_034670385.1 Hoplostethus mediterraneus
TGAAGGGGTCTCCAGAGGGTTAGAGGGTCGGAAAACTGAGAGAATGTAGGTCAGAAGACCATACAACAACATCAGGTTGTCTCTATTGAATCAGTCAACCTGATGTTGCCTGATGCAAACACATCATTTTTGACACACTGTTAAAGTGTGTGTCAGTTTCTGTGTGTATGTGTGTGTGTGTGTGTGTGTGTGTGTGTGTACTCCCTGGAGCATGTTCTGTGCTCGCGTGAGCTCTCACTGCAGCTTTCACGCTATAGCTACTGAAATCCAGGTCACGTTACACACTCTCTCCCCGTAACTCATCTCTAACATAACCTGTGTGTATATGTGTGCGCCTGTGATGCAGGTATTCATGTGACACAACATCACTAGCCTATCACAAAAGGACACACGTGAGGAGAAGCCCGGCGCTGACTCGCTGACCATTTCCATGGCAACCCGACCAGGAACATCCAACAACTGTCCTTAAATCAAGACCTGAGATCCACTTTTCTCTTTCTTCTCTCTCATCATAAATAGGCGGTTGGAAATATAAACTTCTATCTAGGCCAAACTTCTTACTATAGCATAAGAAGTTGTTATAGGGGGCATTTATCTAACACTATGACAGCATACATTTTTAGCATGTGTGAACAGCATCCCTAAACATATCCTGTTCTTTCCTGGTGCAATGACCCAATTTTCCCGCAGGATCATGAAAGTTTGATTTAATCTAATCTAATGTAATAAATTTAAAAGGAAAGAACACTTAAAGGGAAAAAGGAAAACACTGGATAATACACATAGATATCAGAGGTTGGCTTAGATGCTGTACTGGGGGGGTCAGCTCCTGATCATGGACCACAGTTGTGAGCAACGCCCTCAACAGTAATAGGAAACTATGGTGTAGTAGTGTTAGCTAATAAAAATCAAGACATATAAAATCGAGGCGTAAGGTTGGCAGCCACCTGCACATCTAGCATTTCTGAACTGACAATATCAGATGGTGACATTTGAAGGCTTTGTTGGCTTTGCACTTTGGGCAAATGTGAATTGAATGGTGGGGAAGGGCTGAAGTTTGGGTGATTGTGTACTATGAATAAATCTAGATGGTAGATTGATGGGTCGGCTGAATATACACACAAATGGTATGGCGGTGGACAGGATGGTGTAAATGTGTGCCACTGAAAACAGCAACATTTAAACTTAAACTAGATTCAATGGCTTTGTACCTACATGGTGGAGGAGCAAAGGTGAGCCGCAGGTTGGTTTTATGCCGCCCCCCCCCCCCCGCCCCTGAAAACTCACTAGTGAAAAAAAAGCATAGTAAAAATGATGATGATATGATGTAAAGGGTTACACACCCTTGTCATTTTGAGTTGTGCTGATGTGACAAGAGAGCTTGCAGCTATGATGACCCAGCGATTGTAAAGTAGTGAACTGGGTCAGCGTCCGTGGATTACAGGACCAGAAAGACGGAGCAGCAGGGAAGGGAATATAAAAACGTAAGAAAGGGGGAGAAGGGAAGTATGGGAGCATTGTGGGAAATAAATATCAACACCCAGCCAAATGGCGCTAAATCTTTGCCTGTGGCAGGTACATTTATGTATTCCACTTTGGCAGGTACACAACCATCATTTTTTAGGATTGTTTTCATCTGTTGGCTGGTGAAACACTGGCAGCAGCTTGTGCATCAGGAGTGCAAAAGGTAGGGGTGGCAGGGGGTGGCAGGGGGGGCAGGGGGTGCAGGGGGGGCAGAAAGGCAGGGGTTTGTTTGCATGGGTCCATTCCTGTTGTAACAGTGTAACCCTCATCCCTGCTGATTCTCCATCAAATATTCACCACCTCCTGCAGAGCTAACATTTAAACACCAGCAGCCAGCAGAGAGGGAGGGAGCCAGAGAGGGCGGGTGGAGAGAGGTAGGGAGTCGGATGGGGGTTGGGGAGGTTAAGGACATTCATAATCCAGAGCAAAGGGAATGCCCGTTCATATTACCCATCTCTTTGGTGGCTGTGCTCCTGAACACAAATGCTAAAGCAGACATCAGAAGACGACGCTTTCAGAGGAGAGCTTGTCCAGTTGGCGTCTGAGGGAGCCGTGAAACACCAATTCACCAGCTGACGTCTGTGAAAGCCAATCTGAATGGAGTGTGGATGTGGATGTTCTTTGGGGGTATAAAGGGAGGATTGAGGCTCTTGAATTGGGGCCAGAGAGCCAGGTCTATTATTAGCTCCATCTAAACGCTGCCAACTGGAGCGCATGTGTGTGTGTGTGTGTGTGTGTGTGTGTGTGTGTGTGCGTGCGTGCGCCAAACACTCCACATCAGCCATCAAAAAAACATTAAATCCAGAGAGCGGTGTGTGTGTGTGTGTGTATGTCCTTGCTCTAATACAGATTACACAAGCATGTGCACATACACACACACACACACACACACACACACACTCATAATGAGATTTAAACAGTCAATTCCATTATTTTGGCGGGGGGTGTGGCATTAAAGGGCTGCAGCCTGGCTTTGCAATTTAGACTACAGGCAACCCTATGCTGCCCTGACATCTGACATTACAAAGTGAGCATGAGTGTCTGCTGCTCCCATAATGCACTGTATCCACTCCGGCTCTCCTCCCGAGGCAGAATATGTGTCAGAGATGAAGTGTGCATATGTATGAGGGGGGCGGGGGCGGGGGGGGGGAGGCGGGGGAGGCAGAAGGAACCGGGGCAGGAAAGTGGAGCATCATGACAGGGAGTTTCTATTGATCCATGAACGCAGACCTGCACAGCTCCTTCACCTTCACTCTAACCTTTACCTGGGAACTGAGGCACAGTCCAGACGGCAGATTAAAACCAATTAGCACCACCTAACGTACGTTGTTTACCTATGTTGTTTACTTCTGCTACTCTGGTTTAAAACAACAGTCAACAGGTTTTTTTCAGTCCCTGCAGGAATTTGCAATTTACCAACCATCAGAATATTTGCTGTCCCCCTCAAATAAGCGATTCATTATTTTGTGCAGTCTTCCAATTTTGACCAATGACCAGAGGAAAGAAAACTCAATATGATATTTTATTTGAGCTTATTCCCAGTATATGTCACCTGTTAGCTTCTTCAGATTTATCACATAAAGTCTTCTGTCTGTTGCTCCTAATGGGGTTTTAGGAGAAACATGATGATGATGGTGTGTGTGTGTGTGTGTGTGTGTGCGTGTGTGTGTGTGCGTGTGTGTGTGTGTGTGTGTGTGTGTGTGTGTGTGTGCGTGTGTGTGTGTGTGTGTGTGTGTGTCCCATACCTCTCCATAGTCAGTGGTGACGACAAGGGTTCCATCGCTACAGGAGTTGACGGTGGAGGGGACCAGCTGCTCCTTCTCCTTGACCCATACACGGGCCCCCTGTAACACACACAAACACACACACACACACACACACACACGCACACACACACACACACACACAAAGATTGGAGTTATACCATGCAACCAGTACAACAGCAACAGAGGGCTGTGTGTATTCAGTTCAACAGAACTAGGACCAGAGGGACGAGGGCTAAAGACAGGACAGTTTTCATTTGTCACAGTAACCTAAATTTGGAAACAAATGTACTGTTCACTTTTACTCTCATTACCGAATGACCTGCAACAAAACCACAACAATCTTTTTCAAGTATTTCTCTCTTTTCTAGTTTGTTATACACTCACCGGCCACTTTATTAGATACACCCCCTGTTTTTCCTCCAGAACAGCCTGAATTCTTCACAGCATGGATTCAACAAGGTGCCCTTCTGCACACCGCTGTTGTAAAGAGCTGTTGTTTGAGCATTTGTGGGATCTCTCTCACTAAGGTGTTTGTGGTCACAGAACAGGATGTTGTGGGGTGTTTTTTGTTTATCGCACCATTCTCTGTAAACTCTAGAGACTGTAGTGGTGAAAATCACACCAGCGGTCTAAGTCGTTTAGATCACGCAGTTGCCCATTCTTGCCCATGTTTGGCCAAACAAAAAACGAAACCACTTCACCGTGTCTGCATGCTTTGTATATCGAGTTGCGGCCACATGATTCACTGTTTGGAGGAGCAGGCTATTTGCATTAACGAGCAGGAGTGACCGGTGAGTGTATATTTAGACAGCCAATTCCTCACTGGACATCCATGATACCTCCAGCCGTGGTTGCTAGGAGATTTGTGAACACGTGTTGTCACATTCAATGTCCCACACTGTGGCTACCACAAGCTACACATTTTAACACATTCAATTACAATGCCTCTACTTTGTCTTCATCTTGACTGTGCATGCTCGCACCGACAGATGCTGCAGATGTGTTTTGAGGGAGACATGGAATGTAACATCTGGACTTCCCACCAAGGCAAAGCAACAGTGCGGTGTGTGTGTGTGTGTGTGTGTGTGTGTGTGTGTGTGTGTGTGTGTGTGTGTGTGTGTGTGTGTGTGTGTGTGTGTGTGTGTGTGTGTGTGTGTGTGTGTGTGTCAGACTCAGGGTCAGAGGAAGTGTGTTCTGCCCGGTCTCATCCACAGAGACAAAGCCCTCTTTCACACTGACCTCTGACCTGCAGCCCTTTAGCTGCTGGCTCAGCACAGCAGGGGAAGGAGACAAGAGGGAGTTGAAGAGGGAAAGAGGAGCGAAGAGGGCGAAGAGTATATAGGGCTACTGAGCGAGTCATTACTTTAAAGAGTGGAATAGGACCACGTGTCCACCCCTACACTTGTACACATCAATATGTATGGGTGTCTAAGGTTCAATTTCAATTTAATACAATTACATTTATTGAACTGCACCAAAATTGAATTGTAGGCTAATTTGCCAAAGGACGGGATTCAGACGATACAAATGAATGACAAAACATTGAATAAAATCAAGTTTGCTGTAAACGGAGCTGTTTTTTATCAAATCAAAGGCGCAATATTGATCTTGAAGACATTAAATCCAGATTTCAGGCAAACAGAAACGTAGTTGGTGGCTGAGTGGGGCAACGATGGGTGTGAAGGGGTATGAGGCCAGTCACAAAAGATTAAGAGTCAAACATATAAAATAATATGTTCCTTGACTAGACGAAGGGTTCCCATGTCAAGGACTCCTCAATCCAATATGAAGTGAGTCAGAGACCCAGACTATGAGTCACTAACCCTATATGAGGGGATATTGGTTGATAGGTGTGATTTGGTACAGAGTTACTCACTCTGAGGGGAAGAGAGGATAGAGTATCGTAATAGCGTAATACATTTCTTCTTCTTGTGAATGAAATAAAAAGAGTCACACTTTCTCTCAACTTACTGGAGATCCCTGTTACTCTCTCCAAGCCCCTTCTGGCATAAATGACATCTACATATGTATACCTGTGTTTGGTTGTTTGCTGAATTGTTTAATAAGAGTGGTGGTATATTAGTAACGTAACAATGATCTCAATGTGCTAATAACGTTGATGAAAATGAAAATTGAAGTGAGAAGTTTGAGGAAGAGTGAGAGTCCTGAAGAGGCTCCACGGGCCACCAGATGTGTGCATCTGAAGGAACCGAGCAACAGAGGAGGGGTGGAAAAGACTTGTTTTAGCAGCAGATGGTTCTCCACCCCTAGGCATGCCCACAACACCCTCTCTATCTTCCATTCTTCCTCTCTCTCTCTCTCTCTCTTTCTCTCGCTCTGTCTTTTTCTTTCACCCTATATCAAACTCACACATACACAACCTGCTGAAAGAAGAAAACCAGTCCTGCCCTAGGCTACCAGGCAGAAACCATGTACACACACACACACACACACACACACACACATACTCACATAGCTGGGTAGCTCGAGTTAGGCCTTGGAAGTGTCTGAATTGTTTTTGTAGAGTTTAACACCGATGGCCCAAATTTACACCTTTGTAGTCCAGCCCTAGTAACAGTCACACTTGCAGAAATTAAGGTGCACACACACACACACACACACACACACACACACACACAAACCCTAACCCTGGCTAAACCCTCAACTAACTCCTTGAAGAAGTGAGGGGCGAACCAAAGTACTAGGCAGTTGTTACTTAGTGACTTGCCTTCATTCCAATCTGCATGAGAACAAGCATCACACATCTAGCACAACTGAAATATTTAGGAGCCTTCCTCTGTCTCTTCATCCCACCCTCTCTCTCTCTCTCTCTCTCTCTCTCTCTCTCTCTCTCTCTCTCTCTTTCTCTGCTGTTCTCTCCTCAGCAACTCTCTCTCTATATATAGCTACCTCCATCTCTACCCTACATACATCCTCTCTCGGTCTCGGTCTCGGTCCTTTTGCAGTCGGTCATCCTGTCTCGTCGCTCATTCCGACTCGTCTCCTTGGCAGATTCCAGCACACGGAGCTATTATGATGATAATACGTTGAGTTGACCTGATGACCTTCCTGTCCTCGGGCTCCCTTCACCCCCACTGCCAACAGATACGCCCTCAGTTCATCAGTGCTTCACCACATCCTGTTTCAACTGACAATATGACCCCTGACCTCACTTATACCCAAGTACTGGACCTTTAACACTGGTCCTGAAGACACATGTAAACACACACACACATACACACACACACACACACACACACACACACACACACACACACCTCAGGACACTCCACCCAACCTCTCCTTATGCTCTCCCCAAAATAGAATCTAATGTATGTCTTACTTTCATTCCTTCACTCTGTTTCCCTCTCTCTCTCTCTCTCTCTCTCTCTCTCTCTCTCTCTCTCTCTCTCTCTCTCTCTCTCTCTCTCTCTCTCTCTCTCTCTCTCTCTCTCTCTCTCACTACCCTTAATGTAAATTGGTCTCTAGTCTCAGATCGATCTACTGTGTCTGGGGCAAATACAGGGAGGAGGAGAGAGGGTTATAAATGACCTGCCAGCATTACCACCTACACCCAACGACAACCCCCGTTCTCCTCCTCCTCCTCCTCCTCCTCCTCCTCCTCCTCCTCCTCCTCCTCCTCCTCGTCCCCTCCTCGTCCCCCTCCCCCTTGTCCATTAGTGGCCCAGACAGGCAGGGATGGCCGTGCATGACAACAGACTCCAGGTGCAGAAACACAAGTTCAAGCAGAGAAGGAGAGCAGCCATATACATAGTGTCACCGACATCCACCCCTGCTAGATGCTCCTCCACTTCACCCAGACAATTTTCTTTCACCTCTTTATCTGTCTCCTCCTCCCGCTCTCTCCCCACTCCTCCTCTGTCCTATGAAACCCAAACCAGACGACAATCACGGACAGGCATCCAGCTCTTCTTTTTCTTCAAGCTCCATTAAACCTCAATCGACCTCAATCGTCACCTCACCCTCAACCATGACCCTTGACCTCACATCTCTGATCTGCAGCCACCAGAAGGACCATCATAGATCCACAAGGAAAGAAACAGTATCTCCCCTACCTGACATACACTGGTACAAAAGGTGGAGAAAACATGTGGTTCAATGTATCAAGGCCTTTATACAGTGGGATGTGGTTCTCAGGCAGGTGGCAGGGTTCTCAACACACACAAACGATAACATCCCTTGAGCATTT
>JAXDDW010000007.1:9145000-9152500 GCA_034670385.1 Hoplostethus mediterraneus
ATGGTCTACTGTCGGTGAAGAAAGTGGTGTCTCATCATCTTCTATGATGGATTTCTCCTCGTATGATTGTTGAATGTCGGTGTAAAATTATGAGTCTAGAAAGAAGCCATTGCTCTTTGATTCTGAGGGACTGACACCAACACCTGATGTTTACGGTTTATGTTTAGATTGTTGACACATTTTCTGCTATCAAATTCCACCGCAACACCCGTCTACGTCTGTCTGTGGGGAAAAGAAAAATATACAACAAATATGGACCCAGAAATGCAAGGCACACCACAAATAGCTGTTTTAACAATGATAAAGTGTTTACCCCAACAAGATAGAAGCAGCAGTTCAGGTTATTCTCTGTGTGTGTGTGTGTGTGTGTGTGTGTGTGTGTGTGTGTGTGTGTGTGTGTGTGTGTGTGTGTGTGTGTGTACACAGCGCAAATCCCCTTCAAGAGGCTCTTTGAGCAGTCCGCTAATTATCACATTCTCTCTCATCTTGGATTAAACTACAGTCACACTCCCCACCCCCGGCAACAACCTGGCAACAAGACTCTACGGCAACACCATAGAAACAGGGCACCATGGAAACAGCCTCTCTGTTCTCAGCTTCCACGGATGCTGTGGGATGGAGAGAATTGTGGGATATGCTGTCCAGAAGAGATGGATGGGAAAATGTTTATGTTTTTAGGAGTCAGTTTAGGATAATAGAAGGAATCTGGGGAAAGAATAATGGGATATCTTGGAGACTGTGTGTTGGGGAAAAGAAAGCAAGGCGGCATTCTCTGAAGAGAAGAGGAGGATGCTGGGACATGTTGTTTTATTCACAGCTGCTGTAGTGTGAAATAGCTTTAATGCAATTCTACTGAGGCAGCGCTGTGGTCCCACACCTACACCCTACACATCCAGAAAAAGCTAAGAGACTCAGATGCGGTTGGGGGGGGGGGGGGGGGGGGAGAGAAAGATAGAACTGGAGAAATGCCAACAGAAGGAGGGAGACTGGCAGAGCAGCCAGAAAGTAGCTGGTTGAGTGAGATGGAAAGGCACCAAGAGACTAGCCACAGGGAGTGAGAGGGAGAGAGAGCATCGGAGGGATGGAGAGGGAAAGAGAGAGAGAGAGAAGAGAGAGGGGAGAGAGAGGCAAAGCTGATGCAGCTTCTGAGCAGAACAAATGTGTTTGGAGCTGCTGAATATAGGTCACACATCTCCAGTGACTGTTCCCTCCACTCCACTGAACCAGCTTCCTGCAGTATGTACTACATACTAAACCCTACAGTATTGGAACTACATTTTATGGACATGGACACCACATTAACCCAAAGCTTTTTCACATCAGTGTGGCTTGAATACGCTCCGCAAAAATGTTTGAACTCAGCCATAATTAGAAGATGCCTCATATAGTTACATAGTGCAAAATTCCACAAACATGGCTGGTTTGGATATTTGTTAATTTGCTTGCATGAGAGTTTCACTGCGCTTGCGCAAGCAGTCATAAGGAATGCATTAACATCATTAATATTTTATTGCAGTGCAAGTTTTGCATGAAAAATCAACCATTGTGTGAAAAGGCTTTCATAAACTCTACTCAGCATGGTATGTATAGCAGGAGTACACTCTACAGATCGCAGAGTGGTAAATAAGGATTTACAATGCCAAGAGAGAGACAGAGCCAGGAAGAGAGAGAGAGAGAGAGAGAGAGAGAGAGAGAGAGAGACAGATGAGAGAGAGGAGAGGATTGTTGACAGACCAACAGACCACACGGTGCTGCTGACTTGTGAGGTTATGTCACTGCATCCCCAAAGCTGCTCTTTTCATATTCACACCTGTCTCACTCCTGGTTATTGTTTCACGGTGGCTGCACACCTGTAATCCCAGCCTAGACCTATCGCACACACACACACACACACACACACACACACACACACACACACACACACACCCTCTGAGAATAAACCTCATCTCAATCTCACTCTCACATACACAGACTCACCTTCTAAGGACACAATGCATGAAAACGCACAGCGCCCAGGTTTAATGGGACACACATTTCACTACTCTGCTCTCCTCTGAATACAGCAGTCTAATGCCACCTGCCATTTCAGGCATGGGCTGCTGGCCAGCTATCACGTTTACTGCCCGGGTTGAGAGAGAGAGAGAGAGAGAGAGAGAGAGAGAGAGAGAGAGAGAGAGAGAGAGAGAGAGAGAGAGAGAGAGAGAGAGAGAGAGGTTTAGCGTTTTACTCTCTCTGGTATAAAGATGTAGGGATAGAGGGATGGATGGAGGAATGCAGAGAGATAAGATGGAGTGATGGAGTGATGATAGAGGAATGAAACTAAGTGGATGTATGACAAAGACCTCCCCAGAGGATTGATTGCTCAGCGCCGTGGCATGAAGTCATGTTCCTGGATATCATGTGCAGCATATGGAGGACTGCAGCTCTGACCGTCGTAACTCAATAACTCACTCCATTTTCAATTCTCATATAGGCTGTCTAAACCTCTGCTCTGTGGAGGCAGGGTCGGTTATGTGTTGGTCTATGAATCAATGCCATGATCAATACATTACAGAGAGCCAGAGACATAGGAAATGGGCCAGGAAGGAGGGTTATTGCGCTGCGCTGTCGTTGGATCAGAGTGGAGATGCAGCGTTTGTGTATCTGTCTATATTTAAAACGAAAAGGTTAGACTGGCTCAGTAATGTCATGTGGTTATTTAGGTTATTTCATTGTTAATCTAACTGCACAAACACACACATGCACGCACGCACACACACACACACACACACACACATACACACAGTGGTACCCATGTCCTATCTTAAAGCCATGACTCAACACATCACACCTCTGTATCCCCCGGCAACAGCCAGCAAAAGACAGGCCTTGGCCAGTGGCGATCAAGATGGACCTAGTGTCAACCATCACACACACACACACACACACACACACACACACACACACACACACACACACACACAACAAAACGAATGACATCACTGCCAATGTGAGAAGCATTTAAACCCATATCAGATTAACTGAACAGGGAGGAAGATAAGTAGCTTGGAGAGGAGGGATATTGGCATCAAAGTCAGGGGACAAGATGATGGGGCTGTGTGTGTGTGTGTGTGTGTGTGTGTGTGTGTGTGTGTGTGTGTGTGTGTGTGTGTGTGTGTGTGTGTGTGTGTGTGTGTGTGTGTGTGTGTGGGTGGGTGGGTGGGTGTGAGGTCTGTGTGTGTAGACCAAAACACAAATGAAATGAAAATAGCATAAGGGGATGGGGCGAGAGGTAAGAGTCTGGCATCTCCTGAGGGGATGACCACCCAACATGAAAGCAAAGGAAGGGAAATAAAGAAAAATGGGAGGTATATGCCCGCAAGCCTCCAGACACCATTCTAGTTCTGTCTTGGTTTTATATGGATGAGGGAAGCCCAAACAAAATCCTCCCTGGTTAAAACAAATCACAGTGGTGAAACACTGTTTTATGAGATCGGTTTGTCAAATCGATTCAGACTTATTAAAGGGGAACCATGGTGGTAACAAGGCTATGAAGAGACTTTCTTGAATGCCCATAGGTAGTGGAAGAATGGGCAATAAATTAACCTATTGAGCTTTAACACACACACACACACACACACACACACACAGACACTTACATGTTGGATGGCAGTGTAATTCAAAAGACAAATATCAAATATTATGTAATATCCAATGAGCAAAGCAAACAAGGAGAGGTGTAGTTTGGTATCGTTATGTCTATTGCATATGATAAACCATTTCTCTCTTACCTATCTCACCTATACACTATGTCATACACACACACACACACAAGAATAGCCCTCATCATTGACACACACCCACACACACACCTTCCTCCTCCTTCACAGATGGCCCTCCTTCACCCCCTCCTCAATTCCCGCAGCCATACCGGCCCATACCCACCCTTGGATCCCTGGTCCATCCGCCTCATGGCGCACTAAAGCAGGGAGAGGGTCCCTCAACAACAGCATGGGGTGGGAGTGCTGCTGCTGAAGGCCACCGCGGTCTATCCCCGTCAACAGATTGGCTTTAATCCGAGGGGCAGCCTTATGGATGCAAAAACCCATTTACTGACTCCGGTTAGCTCTTGTTGAGCCAATTAATCTGCCCCGCTCCTCTGAATGAGAATTTACCAAGCGGGCAGTCGGGCCTCGGTGCTCTGCGGTGTCATAAATAAAAAGGGATTTGGGGTTGATTTTCGATTATTTTTATCGGTCTATGGACATGACATATGGACATATTAAGATGCATTCTTTGTCATTTTAGTTGTGAATGTTGAGGAATGGTTCCAGTCTGCACGGACCGCGGCAGGGCAGCACCTGCCGTATCCAAACCCGGTGTGATTCGATGGATAACGGCTATGAGCCTCAAAAAACCGTAAAAGCATCACCTAGGTTAGCATCAGTTCCAGTGTACTATCACGCCGAGACCGTCTAATCAGTCATAAATGTTTCGCCCGATACCAGTGACACATAGTCTCCGTGGCTTACCTCTGTGAAAAACGCCTCCATCCTCCCTACTCCTCCCAGACGCGCGTCCGGTCCCAGAGAGCGCAGACACCCGCTCCGGTCTCGGATGCGCAAATCTCCCCGGTGAACGGTTGAGCGTGATGGTCGAGATGGGGGAAAGGTAGCGGTACTCCCGTGTCGGTGGTTCCCATTCACCAAGCGTTCATCTTTATCCCCTCAATCCCCCACCGATTTTCTCAACCCACACGCGCAGCTCACCGGCGAATATGTGCAAAACCAACATGAGAAACATCCAACGATGCTGGGATAAACTGTCCACGCCGGTAACCATCAGATGCAGACCTAATTTTAATGTCCCGGTATTCCGCTTCGTTTCAGTGTGTGTATGTGTGTGTCTGTGTGTATGTGTGTGTATGGGTTTCTGTATGTATGGGTGTGTGTGTATGTGTGTGCGTGTGTGCAGTGCGTCGGGTTGAGAGAGGAGAAGCCCGGGGACAGAATGAGCTTGACGCTGCCCACCGCACACACCGATGGGGCGGCGCAGACAGCCTAGCCCCTTCCATACAAAACACACAGACGCGCGCACATACAACGAGCGAGACACAGAGGCAGAGAGGAGAGAGAGAGAGAGAGAGAGAGAGAGAGAGAGAGAAAGAGGTGATGGGAGTTACAAGTAACACCAGACAGCAATGCATAAAAAGGACTCACAGCTGGATGTTTTTACTCCCAAGTTACTCAGCCCAGGACCCAGGTCTTTTGTTCACAGGCAGCCCGACCTCAGGAAAAAATAGAGACTGCTTTGGTTGTTGACTACCCCAGCAGATGAAAGAGCATCTGTCCCATTTGGCCCAATTACAGGTGTTGATTCTGAAATGAACCAGATTGTCCAGCAACCACCATTGATACAGTAGTGATTTGGCTCAACAGTGACTCACCTCAAATAGAAAAGGTGGATTTAGTCTTGCAATTATTGCACATACAAGCAAGAACTGTAATATTATTCCCACCTCCACAGGGAAGTAAGAGTGCTGATCCAGCTGCAGAGCAACACCACTGCAGCTGGCAGGGATTCAGCGTCTTGCTCAAGGGTAGATACTTGCCAACAAGGGGCTTGAACCCAGTTCCTCCACTTGAAGGGTGGTGTCCTTACTCACTATGTCACCCCACTGCACCCCACTGCCCCTTTAATCGCTCAAGCTCCATATCTGTTTATTGTTTAGCTACATGTTTCCTTCTATACAAACTTTATTTTGTGTAATAGACAATAGAAAGGATTAAGTCTTGTTGCAGGATGAATTAATGAATTTTCATAAGTTGGCTTGAGTGGATATGAATATGTAATAACACTGAGGAAGAAATCCCCTTTTATATACACACACACACACACACACACACACACACACATACATACACACACACACACACACAGAAATGTCTAAATTAAACAAGAGCTGTCACAACTATTAACTCTAATGCTTCTCAGAAATCAGACACACAAAGAGAAAGAGAGAGAGAGAGAGAGAGAGAGAGAGAGGAGAGAGAGAGAGAGAGTTAATATTTCTGTATGATCTCTCCTAAAAAGCCTCCCCTTGTCTAGGTGACAGGGTTAGTCAGAACCCCTGTGGGTTGAAAAATGATAGTAGGACCCTCCCACCCAACTCAACCCTCAACCCTCAACGCGCACACACACACACACACATACACACACACACACATATAGGACAAAACAGCAGGGAAAACACACATAAGGGAGAATAACATATAATGTCCCCAAAGACACCAGTGTGTACGGCTGAGGTAGAAATGGGCAGACAGCTGGTCGCGTGATGTGGGCCGTGTGTGGCTGCATTCTCCTCTTCAGACGCCCAGGCTGCGGGGGCCAGGTGCAGCCGTCAGCAGCCCAGCGGGGTGAGGCCTCTCTGGGGTATAGGATTGTAAAGCTCAGCCTGTCCCCCTGGAGCCCTGGAGGTATAGAGGGGCCTTTTGTATGCATGTGTGCAGGGGAAGTATTATTTCGCGTTGCCCTCCATCTTCATCACAGAGGCAGTTCAAAAACTATACCCAACTCCAGGGCCCCCTTTTGTAAGGGGTGAGGGGGTGCAAACACACAGACGCAATACACTCAGGAAATGAGACTTGAGCTTCATGATCTTCAATAATGAACTGACTTAAGGGAATAGAGAAGCTGCGCCATGAACCTGAGACCACAGCAGCACAGCCCAGGAACACATCTCCACGCATTCACACACACACACACACACACACACACACACACACACACACACACACACACACACACACACACACACACACACACTACACGTTATATTGTTCACAACACTGAAGAATGACTGCACCAGCACTGCAGGGGGCCACAGAGGTGGTGTATTAACATTAACTATTAGAATAGACCATAACAAGACATAAATAGATATAAAAGGGCAATTAAGTTATGTTTCCTGACAATTCAATTCACACTTTTTGATGTTGCTGCTGCTGATAATTATGATGATAATGGTGATGACAATGATGATGTTGATCAAGATAATTTGGTATTTTATTATATGGTAGAAGATTACTCTGAGTCACTGTCAGTTTTGCTGCTGCTGTAATGATCCAAATCAATTATGTACTATTAAAGTTAATCTGCAATGTTAAATAGGGTTAATGCATTCAGACACCAGGAAGAAGTTGTAGATAAAACTAAACTACCAAATGTGGAATAAATGAGTAGGTTACAGATATGTCAGTTTGAAGCTGTTGCAGCAGTGGTTACAAAACATAATGGACTCTCATATTATCTGTATTGGTTTCTCAGCAGCATTTCTTTTAAAATTTAATGAAGCCCAGCTGTTGAGGCTGCTCACTCTCAGCCAGACAGTTATGACCGACATCCTTAACCACTTTCTAAGAGAAGTGGCACTTTAAATTCCTGGAAATCATTTGTTAAAAAGCAAGGCAACCAAATGTGTTTTCATATCATTTTGCCTCTGTCTTGAACTTTCCACAC
>JAXDDW010000007.1:9157500-9295000 GCA_034670385.1 Hoplostethus mediterraneus
GATCAGCGCACACTGAAAAATGAGAACAGGATTGAGTGTCAATCCTGCTCATATACTTCTCAAAGATTCACATGAAATGTGTTTACGAGGCTGATTTGATATAATTTTGAGTGCCAGGTCTGAAAAGGTGTGTGAGAATTATCTACTGCCACGGTTTTGTCACATTAAGCTATCTGATAATTATAACCTACCGTACATGTAGCAGCATCACCAAGAGTGCAATTGCAGTATGGCAAGGCCTCTGACAGTATTTTAGTACTACTAAAAATGACCAGGTGGTGGTAGTAAATACCCATAAAATTACACAAATCGGAGCGACTGGAGCCCATCATGGAGGCTCAAATAGGGCGTGCCACGAATATCCCCAATCTACAGTCCGAACTCTTAGGTCCCGCCTCTACAAAAATCATGATTGGCTGTTGTCTGCCCTTTACGAAAGTTCCATCCCTCTCATTGGGTAATGCTCTTGTCCATCCGCTGTGACAGACACGTTTGATAGCTGTTTGGAAAATGAAACTAGCTTGGTGCCTGACTTCGAGAGGGGCAACGAAAACGAAAACAAGACGTTTATTTAAGAAGGGCGCGGTGAATTATTTCTTTTAATCAGACAGCGAAGATAAGACAGCCAAAGAGGTAAGAATTCCAACCGACGGGATTTTGAGACATGACATTTTTTGCGAGAGAGACAGGCCTGGCTGTTAACACCACGACAACAACAACAACAACACTAACGTTAAATCAATTCCGCTCTGTGTTGGTGTGTCACTGCTAATACCACCATTAAATTAGCAGCGAGGGTTTGACAGGCAACTCTTGTTGAAATGTTTAGCCTTGGCCCTGTAGTGTAGCCTATAAAAAGAAACATAGCATAACATAACAACATAGCAACATCGTCTGCAGTCTGTTGGTCCTAGGATTGTCACAGCTGTGAAGATAGCATTTCCTTCTGTTTTGGCTGGCAGCTGGGGATGCTGGCGAAACACCAGAACAGAAGAGGTCTTTTTGCACTGGAATGGAGGTAAGCATAATAATTCTACCCAATATATCATAGTTTTGCTCTGAGGCAATGTTGTGTACCACATCAGGGTGTCTCCAGCCAAATGAGGAGTAGTTTCATTTCACAGGTATTTCATTCACTAGAATCGGATTCCATTAACTTCCAAAAACTTTTGTAGTTTGGTTAATTGGTTAACATCACATTGTAAGACCATGTTGCTGTGTGTGTGTGTGTGTGTGTGTGTGTGTGTGTGTGTGTGTGTGTGTGTGTGTGTGTGTGTGTGTGTGTGTGTAAGTCTCCCTTCGCCAATGTCAGTTATTCTGTTTTTCTTGCATGTGTTTTGTGCTTCCCCATTTTGGCCCTCTTAAGTTCAGCATCAGTCTACTCATGACTGATGGGGCAGTTATGACACAAGCAGGTCACATCATTATTTCCACATTCACGCTGACTGAGATACCCATTTCATTTGTACAACAGAAAATGTGGCAAATAAGAAGAAGAAGTTTGAAGATAATAGATTCAGGGTGGCAAAATGAGTAAGGAGTCCACCCTTCATCTGGAGGGTCTGTTGATTTTCAAAGAACTTATATGCCTGCTATATGCCTGTCCTTTTTTACATGTGATGTTCATTCCTCTTGCTATCCCCTCGCTCTCCACCCCTCTCTCCCATTCTCTCTGGTCCAGTCTGTAGCGGTAGGCTTGGTTTCTTGGTGAGACTGAACCAGCTGTTACCATGGCACACTTTGACACAGAGTACCAGCGTCTGGAGGCGTCCTACAGCGACTCTCCCCCGGGAGAGGAGAACCTGCTGATGCATGTGCCTGAAGGAGCCAAATGTACGATACATCCACACAAAAAAATCATGAACGTCTCACATACAGAATTGCTCCTCTAAATGCTCTTTAACTACATACAGATGATAACCACACCAAGTACTAAAATATGATCCCTTTTGCAGCCCAATGGCACCACATAGAAAACCTGGACCTGTTTTTCCAGAGAATATCCTTTTACATGTTTCTGGCCTGTATTCCTGTCGCTGAATGTACTGCCTGGTGAACTTCTTTGCATTGTGAAATTGTTAACTCAAATAAGACCTGTCACATCAGTTGCTCTTATAGTAGTCCTTAACTTCCCTCACGTCTATAACCTGCACCAGAAGAATGGATTCACCTGTATGCTGCTGGGAGAGCTCTTTGAGCTGGTGTATGTATCCCTTCCATCATACGTCTAAATCTACAGTATAATGCATGCATACGTTGGAGTGAAAATGCTGTGAAATAGAAAATGTATTTCTCAAAGAATTCTCTGTCTATCTATTTGTCTCTCTCACTCTTCTTTCCCTCTCTACCCTGCCTCCTTCCCTTTCTTTCTCCATGCAGTCAGCTGCTGTTTGTGGTCGGCTTCACGGTGTTCCTGGCAAACTGTGTGGACTACGACATCCTCTTTGCCAACAAGTTTGTGAACCACACCGACTCTTCTAAAGTCACCTTGCCTGATGCCTTCCTCCCCGTCGACGTCTGCAGTGCCCGGTGAGAATGAAAGATACTTTATTTGCTATGAAGCTACAAGTGTGATTGCAGTGTGAAGTGAAGTGGAGTAAGGCTGATCATTGCTAAGTGTAGGTTTAAAAGACAGTCCTATACATATATACCTATACAGAAACACCTTGATTTCAACATCCAAGCAAGATTTCTACGTGTTTGGGACAGTTATGTCAGGTCGGTTGATGATTTTAAAAAGTACATCTGTTTCTTACTTGCTAGTCTCCCAGTCATACCTTTGGTCATACCCAATTTAGCTTACAAAGGCCACCACGTGAAAATATGTCCCCAAACTTTGCCCACCTTTCAAAGTTCATACACTATTCTCTCCTTGTAATAATAATGAATAAAACTTTTGGGGTGCCCTACTGGCTCACAATGCAAGGGCACATGTCACACATCCATGATACATGTGCGTTTGAATCCACCCCCTTTCTCTTTTGTACCGTTTCTGTTTCAATTTCTTTGCATCTAATAAGCAGCCATGGTCCTCCCTTGCTTGGGGGGGGGCGTGACTGTGACATCCTGTGTTCAAATTTGCCCCAGGAGCTTTGTCACATGACATCCGCCTCTCTCTCTCTCCCTATCTTTCCTGCCTCTCTCTGTGAAAATGTGAAAGCAATAGCAAACATTTGAAGCTTTTCAGTGTGCTTTTTAATACGTACATCTTTGAAATAACAATGTATTTCTCCCTCAGTATCCGAGACAATGTGTTTGTGATCTTTGTGCTGGTGATCTCCGGGGTGTTTTGGCTACACCGCATGGTCAAGTTCATCTACAACGTCTGTTGCTACTGGGAGATCAGATCCTTCTACACCAATGCCCTCCGGATGACCATGGTGAGACAGACAAAATCATGTCAGGATATTGCTTTCTCTCAATGTTATTAGTCCCATAAAGGGATATTTATGGGCGTAATAAGGGTTTATTAGATACAGCCAATAAGATATACTATGTGGCCAAAAGTATGTGGACACCTGCTCGTCGAACATCATCAAAATGATGATAGGGCATTAATACGGAGTTGGCCCCCCCCCTTTGCTGCTATAACAGCCTCCACCCTACTGGGGATGCTTTCCACTAGATGTTGGAACATTGCTGCGGGGATTTGCTTCCATTCAGCCACAAGAGCATTAGTGAGGTCGGGCACTGATGTGGGGCGACTGGGCCTGGCTCGCAGTCGGCGCTCCAGCTCATCCCAGAGGTGCTCGATGGGGTTGAGGTCAGGGCTCTGAGCAGGCCAGTCAAGTTCTTCCACACCGATCTCGCCAAAGCGTTTCTGTATGGACCTCGCTTGATTTTATACACCTGTCAGCAATGGGTGTTGCTGAAATAGCTGAATCCCCTAATTAGAAGGTGTATCCACATACGTTTGGCCATGTAATGTCTATACAATAAGGCTTTTGACACCACATTTGACCTCCTAACCCTCTCTGTGCTTTCCCTTTTCCAGTCAGAGCTACCCTATGTAACGTGGCAGGAGGTCCAGGCCAGGATAGTGGAGATCCAGAAGGAACACCAGATCTGCATCCATAAGAAAGAACTGACAGAACTCGACATATACCATCGCATCCTCCGCTTCAAAAACTACATGGTGAGATTGAATGTCTGACATAGACATCCTTTAGTACTGACATGAGTACCTGCGAATACAGTGACACAATGTGACCTCAAACCAAAGCTCTTTTCCTGTTCCGCTTCAGGTTGCCATGGTGAATAAGTCTCTCCTTCCTGTGCGATTTCGTCCCCCTTTACTTGGGGAGTGTGTGTTCTACACCCGGGGTCTCAAGTACAACTTTGAGCTCATCTTCTTTTGGGGGCCAGGTGTGTGTGTGTGTGTGTGTTGTCTATGATTCATTTGGTGTGTCTGCGTGTCTGTATTTGTTTTATTCTGGTGAACTGGTGTGTTTGTGTTCGTACACACACACGTCTGCATGTTTAAATCAAGGTCTATATATTTATATATAATTACAAAGGTTCCTGTTTACCTCCTTTGTTTTCCTCCTCTGTTCCCTTCCAGGCTCTCTGTTTGAGAATGAGTGGAGCCTGAAGCCAGAGTATAAAAGAGGAGGCAACAAGCTTGAGCTGGCAGACAGGCTAGCATCTCGTATCCTGTGGATCGGCATTGCCAATCTGCTGTTGTGTCCAGTCATTCTAGTGTGGCAGATTCTCTACGCCTTTTTTAGTTATACTGAGGTAATTGGACTCCACTGTGCAAATGGAAATATTAACCATAAGAAATTCACCATTTACACATTGAGGCATTATTTGTATAGAGAGATACAGAGACTCTTGGTTTGGTGTGTGTCTGTAGGTGATCAAGCGGGAGCCTGGTTCTCTTGGAGCGAGGTGCTGGTCTCTCTATGGTCGATGTTACCTGCGTCACTTCAATGAGTTGGACCACGAGCTCATGTCACGTCTCAGCAAAGGCTACAAGGTCTGCAAAGCTGCATATTTCCTACCAACAATTGAAGGTCTTTGGCTGCATGTCCACCAGGAATCTCACTTTATGGCATTCTTCTTGTTATGTTAAATGGGAAGAATTCAAATGGGTTTTTCAACAGCAGTAGCAATCTAGCACAGACTAGTTAAAACAGGTGCTTGGTGGACACCAGCTCTTATTCAATAATAACATGCTCTTATGCTCATGCTTATACTAGAGCTGCTCTTCTAGTGTCTATTTTAAAACGACATGTACTTCTGCCTTTTTGTTGCTCTATCTTCTATTTTTGTTCTTGTTTTTTTCTTCAGGCTTCGTCCAAGTATATGAACTGTTTCCTTTCCCCTCTGCTGACTGTGGTGGCTAAGAACGTAGCGTTTTTTGCTGGATCTCTCCTGGCTGTCCTCATCGCCCTGACCATCTACGATGAGGATGTTCTGGCAGTGGAACACGTCCTCTCATCAATTACTCTGCTTGGCGTGGGTATCACAATCTGCAGGTAGGGATTAGTGTCATCCAATTTGTCTGTGTGCCATTCTCGTCTATCTAAATACACACACACACACAGGCTATCTAAACTCACATACAAATCTATCTGTTTGTTTATTGGCCTATCTTGAATCCATTTATTTTATCTATTCCATTACCTATCGCTCTCTATAGTTCCAATATCTCATCTGAAACTGTGTCTCCTCCCCTGCTCCTCCCCCTCCTTCTCTCTTCAGGTCATTTATTCCTGATAAGCACATGGTGTTTTGTCCTGAGCAGCTGTTGAGGGTGATCCTGGCTCATATCCACTACATGCCGGACCACTGGCAGGGCAACGCGCACAGATACGAGACCCGTGACCAGTTCTCCCAGCTCTTCCAGTACAAGGCTGTGAGTACCACTGTTGGATTGTGGAAAATGTATAAAATCAAAATGAGTAGATGTGTTCTGTGGTGAGATTTGTCAGGTCCTTTCAAAACTTTATTTTTAAACTCTCCAGAGAATATTGACTGAGCAAGTGCCCTCTTTTTCACCAATGCCCAGAACCCTCACACTGATTGACACCTTTGAGCTGTCCAGTACAACCACAGTCTGCTTACTGGCTTCTTCTTTAACTTGGCTACTACCACCCCACCCCCTACTGACTCAAATCAAATGTTTCAGTAAAAATAGCATTTCAACTGTTGAATCAGAGGTTCAAAATACTTTTTGGGATGACTCAGTTGAAACTGTACTTAAAGGAAAATTCCTCCCTCTGATATTCGTACACTGTTAAATATCATCAATCTGTGACGTTCAATTAATTCAAAATATTAACTTTTTTGGTATACCCACTTTCCCTTCAAACTGCCTCTATGTCTATTTAATTTAGTGATTTCCTACATTTCCCAGAATGCCTTTTGAAAACCACCAGAGAATGTGCCTGAACTGCATTCAGTACATGTTGGTGGAGAGTGCAAAAACGATAGTGAGAGCGATAGCAATGGCGTAGTGACAGCGAGTTTCGAGTTGAAAAATGAGTATCCTGTCCCTGACTCATAATGCAACATGGCTTGTGGCTGTATTGCACTATGGTCTGTTGAGGCTACTGTCATTGCAGAAAATGGTATTTCTCCCTGTATGTTTGTTGGACGTTGGTACAAAACGGTGGGTCTAGAAAAAGGCCCTTGCTCTTTAATTTTGAGGAAGTTCCCCTCTCTGATGGCATCCAGGTGTTTATTCTGGAGGAGCTGCTAAGTCCACTGGTGACTCCCTTCATCCTGATCTTCTCGCTGAGGAGGAAGTCTCTGGAGATCATTGACTTCTTCAGAAACTTCACCGTGGAGGTGGTCGGGGTAGGAGACACCTGCTCCTTCGCCCAGATGGACATCAGGCAACATGGACACCCTGCGGTGAGAAACTCCTATATAGAGTGCAGATACACACGACACCTTTTAAAATTACTCACCTAGATTCACAGCAAAAAAATTGAGGGATCGTTTATGTTTGCGTTGACTATCTCTCTCATCCCTCTGTAGTGGATGTCAGAGGGGAAGACCGAGGCATCTATCTACCAACAGGCAGAGGATGGGAAGACGGAGTTATCGCTGATGCACTTTGCCATCACCAATCCCCAGTGGCAGCCTCCACAAGAGACCACACACTTCATCAGCCAGTTGAAAGAGAGGGTACAGAGAGAGGCCACCGGGGCTCCTGTGGATGCGCACACACTCA
Organism: Hoplostethus mediterraneus; assembly: GCA_034670385.1. NCBI lineage: Eukaryota > Metazoa > Chordata > Actinopteri > Trachichthyiformes > Trachichthyidae > Hoplostethus > Hoplostethus mediterraneus. Next base: position 9,164,684 of record JAXDDW010000007.1, read on the forward strand.
ATTCACTGTCAGAGTCTGAGGTATGGAGTGTATATAAGTTTATACATTATATTTATTAATCCCTTCAGAGGAAAAAAATGATTTACTCTTTTCTCTTTCTTTCTCTTTCAGCCAAGGAGTCTCATTGCTAACCTCTTGGCAGGTCCACCTACATTGGCTTCCATTCATTGTGGCCGGGACAGCTCTTTGACCAACCATGCAGCGGCTGGCTTAACCGATGGGGCTTCTGCCTTGCGCTCCCTTTCACCAATCAGCAGTAGTCTTCACCTGAGAGGCAGCCTGAGTTCAGCTCATAGAGGGGTTGGCCACACCTCAACCACAAGCAGGCCAATGGCAGGCTCTGGGTAGGATAGTGCTCTTCCTAAAACATGACTCAACTAAATTACTCCTTAGGCTACATCTTTCTCTCCCATTTGAAATACTCACTGAACCCAACAGTTCAGACTGATGCTAACCTTGCTTACAATCTCCATTCTTCTCCTTTCTTTCTCTGCCCATCTCCTTTACAACTGTCCTCCTCTCACCCCCCCCTCTCAACCGCGCTTCATTCTTGCATCCATTCCTTTACCAGGACCGATGCCCGGACGGTCAGCTCAGGCAGCAGTGCATGGGAGGGTCAGCTGACCAGTTTGGTCCTATCAGAATATGCTTCCACTGAGATGAGCATCCATGCAGTTTACATACATGAGGTAAGGGTGTGTTTTGAGTGTGTGCATGTGAGAGGAAGAGAGAGCAGAGAGCAAGGTGTGAGAGTCACAATGTGAATCAAGTACAAAGTGTTCCCACGTCTATCTTATGATTCTGAATATCTGGAAAATCTCCTTCTCCGTGTCGTCTCCCGTCCCTCCTCCTTTCATCTGTTTCTCCCTGTAGCTCCATAAGCAGCAGTCTCGTGGAGAGCTGTCTCGTCACACGTGGCACAGGCATGAGAGTGACGACAGCAGCGACAGCTTTCCCGATGAGGTCAGGAGCGAACCCCTCCCTCACGCTAGAAACTTCCCCCGGTCGCACACTTTCCCCAGCTCGGTTCCCAGTCCCAGTGCCATTCCCAGCTCAGCTTCAGCAACCGGTAGTACCACCACAGGCCAGGAGGGGGCTCTATTACAGAGCAGCAGTCAGCGCCGCTACGGAGGAACCACCACAGGTAGAGATCATTGTGGTTATCACTTAATATTTAGTATATTTAGTATTATAGCTGATGCGATAGTCAGCGCTGACGTTGTAATGTTCCCATGAACACCCTCCATGTCGTTCTGTCCTCCAGACTCTTTAGGTGCAGGGGGTAAGGTGGTGAGGTCGGCGCGTGTGCCCATGGGAGGGTGGGCAGAAGAGGGTCAGGCAGCACCGCGGCAACATGACCCAGTACCGGAGGAGAGCTCTGAGGACGAGATGCCTCCTCACATACAGAAGGTGCATGCACTGAGTGTGTGTGTGTGTGTGTGGGGGGGGAGGGGGGTGTTAGTGTGCCTGTGTATGTGGACGGCAAGTAAATGGACCATTCATTCTTGTTTTGTTTATTTCACTTTAGGTGACGTAACTAGTCCAACCTCCTTCCCTCCGGAGGCACACAGATACCCAAACACTCACCCTCATCCTTCGAAAGACAGGCTGCACCGACTGAACTCTGACCCAATGATTGACATTTGACGGAGTAAGATGGACATGTGCAAGAATTGCAACACTCAACCTGTAAAAATCCTCCTGACAATTTTAGATGGATGCCACCATTGGCCAATCAAAGAGACAGTGAGCTGATGACATCCGTGACTTACTTCGCATCTAAACAAGCAGACGGGGCAAATCTCTAAACCAATGTATCACGATAGGAGTTATTTCTCTTATTTCTAGAGCCACTGATTCCATCACATCACACTACAGTCTTTTATAATGTCAAAAGGTCACAGCGATGTAAACCAACATTTTGGACATTGTTGGCATTCTATTAGTAACTAGTTGAAAAGTAAAAAGGTGATCACAAAAACAGAAATGATATGATCTGTTATTTCTCCCTTTTACAAATCTGATAATGAGGAGTACAATTTCAAAGTTTTGACAGTTAGAATAATACAGTAGTTCTGATAATGACAGCATTCTCCAAACTGTCGAAATATGCCAGTGACATGCTGACTTTCATTGTGTTTATCTCTTCCTGCATCAGTGGCGAAGAGGCAATTTATCTCTCCCCTTTGTCTCTTTCTGCTCGCAGTCTGCCTCTAGTAAAAAATGCATTTGCAATCTTGAGGAAACTTTACTGCTTCGGGGATTTTTCTGATTCTTTCTTGTATTTATTGCACTTCAAGTTCAAGTGAATGTTCTGAAAGGGAAATTATGAAGTCTGGCTCTGTTTGCACTGGTAGACTCTTGTTTAAAAAATGCTTATACGAGTTAGCCAAGTATACTGCACGCACACACGCACTGTGTAGATAAATGTTATCAGGTTATTTCACCATAACCATAATCAGAACATTGGATTATCAAATGTATAACATAGTAGAAGGGCAGAATTGTGTGATGTGTATGTAACCAGAGATGCCATTTGCTTGCATTTCAGACTCATTCGGTGCAAGAGTTTTTATTGTTACTCATTCATTATTCTTCATCAGTAGACTTACTAAATGGTTTAGTGAGCAAAACGGGCTGTTGTAAATATGTGACATTGACCTCTGTGCCATACTATAAAGCCCTTTAGCACAAGTGCATGACCATCCACCCTTCCATCTAGAGAATGAGACTCATGTAACAGCAAGTGTACAATACCGCAACATCGACATCCTACTTCGAGTCTTGGTCTCTAACCACAACTTGCATGTTCTTTCTGTTCCACAATCCTGACTTCTTTAAAAGACAAGTATGCACTTTAACAATGTGTTAATGCAGAGGATGTCACTTAAACTTGGTTTGTGTTTTTTTCATTTCTTTTATTTATCAAAGGAATGTGCCATGATGATTGACAGTTGACATTGTGAATCAAGATCATTTGGTGTTGTGTTTTTGGATCAGGAGAAAGAAGCACTGACACACTGCTACACTAATGGAATTATTAATGATTAAGTGAAGTAGCTTAAGATGATACCTGTTATTTTTCTGTTTTATAGATCCTGTAAAATATAATTTTGTACAGTTGTAAATTCATGAATAAAAGTCATGGCAATGGTTTGGGGAAAACAATAAAAAATGTTGGGCGAGGTAAAGCTGGATGATTGATGCCCATCACGCCTTCAATCTAAAATATGTCAATATTCCTTCCCAAAAGTCGACTCAGCAGAGACACCCACCGGGAATCTGAGACTTTACATTCGCATCACTGTTATTGGTAATACATGCAACATCAATATGACCTGGAGTAATACATAGTGTCCCTTTGGAGACATACAGCACAGCGTCTTCACTAAATGAAGGATTGCAATTATTCGTGTAGTGATACGGCGATAATTATAACTTGCACTAAGCCTTTAACCTGAGGAGCCGTGGTTGCAACGAAACCACCGAGGTAAGTTATGACACGCTGTTGCAGACACTTGACGAAATTTAGTTGGGTTTTTTAAAGACGTTTAGTTCGTTTAAAAATGAAATGTAAGTGTAACTGGTTGCGTATGTGCATCAGGAAAACCGAGTGAAACCCCTTTCACTTAAATCGTTCTCAAAACACAGATACAGACGTGACATGTTATATGATGTTTTTGCATTCCTGTCTTCCAGAGCCCGGATAGCTCAGTCGGTAGAGCATCAGACTTTTAATCTGAGGGTCCAGGGTTCAAGTCCCTGTTCGGGCGGTAGTTCTTTTCGTCTTTTGTCGAGTGGAGTGACAGCATCTCGCCCTTATATAATCCATGGAAGATTACCATCACAGTTTCATTGTACTGTATTGTACTGTATTGTGTTGTTGGAACTCACATTGCCTTTTCATGATCGAGAGGATTGGTTATAATTTTCTTCTCCCTCAACTACAAGGGATAGGGAGTGGACCAGCCTTTTGATCATTTACACTGACATTTTTATTTGTGAGCAATACACACATGCAGTACATAATAATAATATCACGCAGCACATTTACTATATACTGTTTTCTGCTGAATTCGACAGGCGTAAATTGTCAAAGCCCACTCTAAAATGTTCTTTAAGTCTACAAAACTACCAAGAGACAATAAATAGTATTCAGAGAAATAATTTGAACTGTTTGTAAAACCTTTGCAGTATTACTGTAGTTACATACTGGTGTAATCAAGCATTGCCTAAATCCTTAAAGTGCTTTTTCAGCTCCCCCTTTTTATTTTCAGAAAGAAAGCTGAGCCCTGTGAGGACAAACTTAGACACAAACAGATTGGTTTGTTTGTTAATATTCACAGAATAATACTGTGTGTGTGTGTGTAAGCCCTTTAGATTCCAATCATATATGCTCTCATGAGCCTTACATGTGGAGTGGTGGGAGTGTAACAGGTCCTGTCACATGGTGTATGGATGGTAGGTGTCCCCCTGCTTGTATTCCTGGAACAGAGGACACCATTGGCAGCCATGTAGGATAGCCAATAGGAGGCAGCTGGGGCGCTGCAGGGGTGGGACCATAGTGATGATGGTGGTGGACAGCACTTCCCCTTGGTCTGATGTCTGGCCTCACAACAATAGGGTTACCCTGGTAATTGTCCTGGAATTACAGGCATGGACTTTGGTGAGAGACAGAAACTACTGACTAAAGGAGTGAGACTTGACTTGAGGCAACCTGACTGTGGTGTGTGTGTGTGTGTGTGTGTGTGTGTGTGTGTGTGTGTGTGAGATACTGACAGTGTGTGCTGCAGAGTGACTGGGCCCTCCAGGTGGCGACAGAGCCATAGGAGGAATAGCTTTCAGCATCATGTTGTGCATGATGATCTGGTGCATCTGGGCATTTTGCATCAGCATCAGTTCCACCATATCTGACACACATACACACAAAAGTATAAATAAAGGGACACTTGAATAAGATATTTTGACCTAAAGCCCACTTATGTATTTCACTGTAGCTTACCCTCTTTGATGCTGCCTGAGCGTGGTGCAGGGTAGGGCTGAGGGGGTGGAATCTGGGTGATTAGAGGCTGTTGTGGCAACTGTTGTATGATGGTGGCAGGCTGCTGGGGTATCTGCAGAGAGAGGGAGAGGGGGATAGCACTACGTTTGCATGTTTTGTGTAAGGGTGTGAACGACACTCCTCATCCGCCGTCGTAGGTTGAAAACTCATCTTTTCAAGACATATCTCACATCACCTCTCCCTATTGAATAATATCCCCTCTCCTATATGTTCGTCCTCTACTCCAATATGCTCTTATTTTGAAGTAAAAAAACCAACTCTATCCTTGGCTCTTATTTTGAGTTTTGACGGAAAGACAGATTGATGTTGAGTGTCTTACGGTCTGTTGGATGATGCGTGGGGGCTGTGGTGGGGCGGGTGGTGGAGGGGGCAGGGAGGGCAGAGCGGGGGCCGGTTGGTAGATGTGGATGGGGGCCGGGGGTGGAAGTGGCTGAGGGGCAGTGAGGAAGTCTGACTGGTGTTGTCTACGTGACCCTCCCCAGGTACGAGGTCTGCTGAGGTCCTCCAACATGTGCTGCTCCTGCAGAGAAGATAACAAAGGCACAGACCACACACACGAACAAACACGTCATACACTTCTCACAATCTCAGATGATTGGCATTGTAATACAGCTAAGTGCTAATGCTAATGAATGGAAATAGTCTGCATGCAAAGATCATGTTTTTGTATATAAGAATGTTTTCTAACCCTTAGTCTTTGCAGAAGGTCCCTCTTTCGCCGCAGTGCACCGTGTAGTGCATCCATCTGTCCGTCATAACTCCCTGAACAAACAGAATCGTGTTCTCAGAAACTCCTGAATCATGTACCCACACCCATGTCTTCCTCATTTACTCACTCTAATATGCTCTTGTTTTGGAATAAATAAAACCCCTTCTACCTCTTAGCTTGCATTTCTCCTCTTTCTTTTCTTCTCTTTTACATCATTCTATGATTACAGGAACACTGTCAGAGAAACATGACTACTTACTACTGATTATTTGTAATGTTGATCTAGGAATTTAAGCTTATTCCAGTTTTTTGCAACCATTGTAGGTTGGTCTGGATAAGAGTGTCAGCTAAATGGGTATAATGTAAAATGTAAATGTGCCTAGTGCAAGTGTAAGTTAGGCTGATACCTTACATAGTCAAAAAACAACAACACGTCATCACTTTAACACATTAACACAGTTATCTTACTTGTGGATTGGGCAGACACTGCTCGGTCATCCATAATGTCCTTGTCATTTTCCAGTCTCTATGGATGTCAGTATACAGCATTCGTTACAGACTTGGTGTGTCATTCTCATCCACAAACAAAAGCAGAGTTGGAAAGAAAGCTGAGAATACATATCTAGAAAGTAGCTCAGAAAGTAGCTCAAAAAATCCCTTTCCACCTCTGACCAAAAGCTATCTATCGTACACTACCTTCTCACCTACCTTCTCTAGCAGTTTTAGTTTGAGTCTAGTCATCTGATGAACCATAGGATCTGCCATGCTAAGAGATAAGAAGGAGCAAGAAAGATATTGTCTTAGTACAAGAATGAACATAACAGTAGGTTGAAATGTGAGCAGACACACACACATACACACACTCACACACAGGTCTTTGCTTTAAATATCTAATTTACCTCAACTTGTGGCGTTTCGAGTCTCACACACTTGTCATCCACCTTTGTGCGTCCATGCCAAACTAAAATCACAAAGTGGTTGTCATGGGACACACCTGTTTACAACAGGCACACAACCACGACTTGCTTGCCTGCTTGGTTTCTATGCTGCTCCCTTTAATGAGAGAGAAAGAGAGAGAGACTATCACCTGATGCACTTGAGCACATTATCAGTGATTTATCCTTGGGTAATTTATGTGTTTTTTTTTAACATCATCAGTGATTTATCCTTGGGTAATTTATGTTTTTCAACATCAATGTCAACCCTCACCCAGGTGAACCAGCTACATGTGATCATTCCAAGTAGCATGTGTAGTGAATAAATCATTCCTCTTGAGGCCCTCTTTATAGCCTCTGTGGTGATTCAAGATTCAAGATTCAAGAACTTTATTTGTCACATACACACACGGGGTGTGTAGTGAAAAGAAAAGTGGCAATGCTCACGGGAATGTGCAAAAGGGCAATATACACAGTATTTACAGTAAAACCAACACAATATTTACAGTATTACAGTAATTACAATAATTACAGTAAGAGCTCTTATATAAAAAAAACAACACAATATATACAGTAAGAGCACTTTGGAAATGAAAATATAAAATATAAAATAAGAGGTAGGTAGGGGAAATCGTATGAATGTAATATACTATAAATTATGTGTAGTCATTACCTAAGTGTGTGTGTGTGTGTGAGTGAGTGTGTGTGTGTGTAAGAGGGGCAGTGTGTGGGTCTTGGTGGGGGCCCTGGTGAGGTCAGAGTTCACAGTCCTGATGGCCTGAGGAAAGAAACTCCGTCTCAGTCTCTCTGTTTTGGCAGCGTGACTACGGAGGCGCTTGCCTGACCACAACAGCTGAAACAATCCTTCATGATCCTGCAGGGTCTGGTTCTGGTGGTGACGTTCATGATGCCTATGTCCTCACCTCAACAGGAACATAGTCTGTCAGACAGCAAATAGAAATAAAATAGATTTGTATATTTAAATATAGTTTTCTACATGATGCTAGATAGATAGATAGATAGATAGATAGATAGATAGATAGATAGATAGATAGATAGATAGATAGATGTGACAGGCCTATGTGAATGACTGGTTTCATTTTACCCGCGCTTCATGGCGCTATTTACAATAGGTTCACCTTGTTGGGGAACATCCCCAACTAGTTGAAAAATGCACGCACTTTCAAAACATAGGATTTAAGTACAGAGCGTTTTTTTGGACTAGCCTACTCTGGTTGGCTACATGCGGCGTCAATCAAAGTTTGTCGTCTTAAAACAGCCATCTAATTGGTCTAGGAGATGTCAGTTTTGAGTGATGCTAAAGAAGGGAGGGATTTTAAAATTATATAGCTATGTATTTAAACGACGCAAAATCCATTGGCCAAAAAAGTTGTATGTAATGAGTTTGATTGGTTCGTTCATTCGAGGAAACTCGATAAGGGCGGAGTTGAAGTCACTTGGCGGCCATATTGAATATTATCTATTGACAGTTGTTTCTAAAGAAATCTCAGACTCTGTTAAGATATTGTTTTAACGTATGGTAAAGTGAAGGTCTGTTGTAATTTGCAGCTGCATTAGGACACTTGTCCTATACTTTTAATGGTTTTATTTTAACCACGAGATGGATGAAGATGAGCGACAGAGGAAACTAGAGGCAGGAAGAGCTAAGGTTTGTTGCTAACATTAGCTAGCTCTTAAACCCAGGCTAACGTTGGCTGCTAGTAGTTAGCCAACTCTTTTGTCATAGCTTTTGCGTTTGAGCAATGCTAAATGACCCCCCACCCCCCAAACTAGTGGGATTCTTGTGTCCGTTTTGTTTCTCGTTGCTTGGCTTCTAATTGTCCGTTGCATAAACTTACATGCACTCACTGCAACACATTTTGCCGCGCATATACCGCGGTTTGATCATTGGCATGATAATGGTTGCACTTTAATAATATTGCTTTCTGGTTTCATCAGTTAACGCCAATTTAACTACGTGGTTTCGCTTCCACTGAGGGTCCAATTTAGTGGGATTGGAATATGAATTGGGGCTTTAATGCCAGGTGTTAATGGGTGGTTGTAAGTGCGGGCTATGGCGTTTAACGTTACAGTCTGGTTAACTAATACTTGCATCTGTGAAAGCTGAGGTCTTGTGGCGTATTATGTTTTTCGCATGTTAGTGAAATTTCGCTGCCGTGGTCACATTGTCACATAGCTGTTATGACTGGCAAGGAGTTGTTTGTAATTGTCAGTTCATTTCAGCTTTATTGTCATTATAATATGCCGGAGCACATGTACAACACAAAGTATGTTGTGACCTCGCCAAAGGGTGGTAGAGGATGTCAGTAATGGGTCAACAAACAAGAGCAGCCTATCCTACATTGCCAGTAGACAACCCTGCTACTTTGTCTAAAAACTAGATTTCTCACTGGAAATGGCTGACTGAATTGCACTTGTTCAGATATTGCATTGGTGCGCCAACTCGGAACAAAACGATAGAGGAGGTGATCCAAACAGTTGCAGCATTACCTGTCAGTGTGATGCATGACAGTTGTGAAATAGCTTAACTCAACTACTATTATTCCTTATGACAGAAATCCTCCAGCATATCACGAAGTCAGTCGGTAAGTATAGAAGCTGGTGAAAAGCAGGGACATTGTACTTTTTCATGGGAATACGGAGGTGATTATCCCTGTGATTTTTGCTTTTGTTGTGTTGTTTTGTTTTTCTTTCGGGTGCTTCAATAGGGCTATCTTCTGCTTCTCTGCACTGGGAATGTTATTGCAGCAAACTTTGAAATATCAACCTACCCTTCAGAGAATCTCCTGTGATACCATTATAGATACTGAAAACCTGACAGTAAACCTGTGCCGCATTATTGGTTTGTTGAGTTGGATGTAAAATCTGGCTGCCCTCTTTTTTCCCTCTGTTGAGAGCACTGTGTCATGCTGGTTGTAGACCATCAGGTGGTGCCATGAGCCCATGAGATTTGATAGCTTAATAGTACTTGCATCTTGCATGGCTGGCGTTGCTATGGTAATACCGTGCTCTCAGTTGCCTTTACTGTGTTGGGCACATCAAGAGCTCTTATTCTCAGCCAGAAGGACAGCCTCGCATGTATACAGCCTCCCAGCAGCCTGCTCCTGTCTCTGCGTTGGCATTGTTGAGAGCACAACAGCAGCATTTAGAATTATGTCCAGTTACATCTCATGTGGCCACAGCCAGCTCCAGTTAGACAGACTCTCAATAGTACAGAAGCAGCCTCAGGCCAGGCACAGCTCTTCTGGCTGATGTGTCTTTCTGGGACATGATGCATGTTGTGTCAGACAGAGGCAGTGAATGGGGTGATAGGAGGATAGAGAGGGTGGAGTCTCGGGTGGCAATGATGAAGAGAACAGATGTGAGATGTGAGATGAGGAGTGGGCATAGTGTGAGACAGGTGAGGGAAGTGAATGCAATGATTGTTTTTGAGGTGAAGGAGACTAAATCATGATTTGCTAAGGAAAAGGTGCCTATCACAGACCGAGCTTGAAGACTGTCTGTCTGGTATATGTATAGCCTGGGGCGTAGTGAATTAGTGGAATACAGAGCAAAACCTTTTAATGTGGTTGAAAAACCAGGCAGAGCATGTAATCAAATTGAACATTGGCACACACTTACAGTATTGTCATGACCATGTATGTGACTCATTGCTCAGGGCAACAGTAGGTCTCCTGGGGCCATGTGATCTCAAATTGAATTCAGCATGCACACACCGATGCTGCTTGCCACACACAGCTCTGCCTCCTCCTCTCCATGTGGATACATATCCCAGTCTCCACCCTCTTTAGTCTAGACACTTGCCTTCCCCTACCCCGAGTTTGTGGATTTCACTGCTCTGTATGCTGTGAAAGGGAATTTAAGGATGAAGGGTGAGGAATAATGCACTGCTTCTACAGATTTGAAGACATACATCTGGACAGTGGAGCAGGTGTCCGTCTATGTATGAGATTGGCAGCTGCCTTGATAAGGAAGAATTGACAGGTCTGACTGCTAGCAAGAAAGGGAGTCAGTGATTGACGGAATTGATCAGGAATTGATGGAGCGTGTCATGAGGGTCTCTCACAATGTGAACTGCTGTAATCTGGTTTAATCTGCTTAAAGAAGAAATGGACAGATTGAGAGAGAGAGAGTTTGTGATGCATAAAGAAATGGCCTGAGGTGGATATTTACCAAATCAGTCTCGCTGGAATTCATCTCATGATTTTTTTTTTTTTGGCTTGATTGGGATTGTTGCTATTCATCCTGAATGATGATCTTCTGTTCTGATCGTTGATGTTTTCTTCCTTTCATGATCCCAGAGAGGCAATTGGGATTCTCCAAAAAGCTCCAGACAACCAACGTGCCTCTCTCTGATCTTTGACTTTTCTCAGGCCGAAGAATTCAAAGTGACTGAGGCTGGATGTTTTCCAGCCATTTTTTTTGTTGCTATGAGCTTGTCCAATGTCTGTCCCTTAATCTATGTTGAGGTCTTGAAATAGCCTATCTGGAGATTTGAGAATATTTAGCACCATCACCTCATTTTGAACTTTCAGGTTATGATGTAGTCTATTTTGGGAGTTTGGGATTTCTTCTTGCTTCTTTGGGCACTGTCCTTTTTTGCTCCTTAACTCATCTGAATAAGGCCTTCCAAACTTGGTTCTTTACCATGGGGAGAATCATGCCCTTATGCAATTATGGTTTGCTTAGTCATTTAATCCTTTTTTTTTTTTTTTTTTTTTTATATAACTAAGGAGATAAAGCCTGGACACTAGTCCTCTCTCACCCTTGACCCCTGAGCCTCACCATGCCGATAGTGTGGTGGTGCTCAGTGGTCCTGACCTATGTGTCCATCTACCTCACGCTGTCCTTCTTGCGCAGCTTGCTAGCTTCAGACAGAGGCGGGCGAAACGTGACGGTGCGGGGGAGGCGGAAAAGACGCAGAAGAGGAAGGGCCAGGATGTCCCGCAGAATGACTGCTCAACACAAGACCGCCACCTAGAACCAGTCCTTCCATCAGCCAACAACACAAAGCAGAATAGCAAGACCAACCATGAGGTAAATCACTGATCCTATACAACTAATTGTCAGTTATATTGCATCAAAGATAGAGACATTTGAGGATTTTGTATGAACCACAAGACTACTGCTTTAATTGAAAATGTTTCATAATACAAAATTGCATGTTTAATTTTGATTATGGCCTAGGACCGATTCACAATACTTGACCTATTTCTCTCATTTTGTGTAGTCATTGTATGCTTTAACAAGTGGTCCGTCCCCCCTGCTTGGTAAACATACATTAGAGAAATAGGTCAGTAACCACTAAGTTGCTCGGCGGGCATGTTGTCATAGCAACCTGACCAGGATTAACTGTGGCACTATTTACTGCCTTTTTAAAGGAGAAATTCACCCGTAACACTGCATTTATAGCATCTGTAGTGTTTCCCTTAACTCAAAACTTTATTTGTTGTGGTAGGGCATCCTAGGGGGTTAGTTTGTTTGTTTCAGTGCAGTCTATTATGATAATAACAGATATTGTTGTCCCTACTGGGGTTTAGGGCTTTTCCTGTTCCTGTTTTCCCTCTACCGCAGGTTCAGACTCCCTTTGGCTCCCGATTTAGATCAATTACTAAATCGGGAGATCAATTACTATACATTGACCTTTTTTAATTTTGTGGCAGCCATGCCAATATTGTGTTGGTGCGCCACAGATGAGCATGTGTATGGGAAACACTGAACTGGAATGTAATATTTGCACTGATAATTTCTTGGTCATTGTGAGGAATTAAGGGGGACAGGGTCAGAACTCATTCAAATATCAGGTATTAAACCTTTAGGAACCTCAAAAGCCCAGGAAATCAGAGTTCCAGCCTAACCGAGAGCAGAGGGATCGATCCCCCACTGTGGACCAAAGCCCTTCCCCTGTGGAAGATTTGGGAGAGGAGGACCTAGTTGCACTCACTGGCAAAGAGCAGCTCAAGGTATGCATGCATGTCACTGAACATTTGCAGTAAAGATGATCCAATTCCTGCTTTTTTTACTGGTTTACATATGACAGTGTGACGCCTCCTTGCAAATTAATTAATCCCACAAGTATCTGAATACCCTATGCGGATTAGCTAGATGAGCTTGGTCACATATATTAATTTGTTTTCATGGTTTACTTACATGTACACCCGGCGGGGGGTGTGTGTGTGTGTGTGTGTGTGCCTTAATTTGTGCCATCCCCAACCCATTAGGGACGTAACAATCTCCTCTGCCTGCACTGATCTGTAAATGCAGCATAGTTCACAGCATGCGCAGATACTGATGATTATATTTTTTCCTCTTATGTCACATACATAGAAAACATCAGCAACACATCTATTAAAAACAGTATGCTCAGTTTTCTCCCCTTTTTTCTTTCTTTTGTCTTTCTCAAATCCTTCTCTCCTCTCGTCATCTCCATACCACTTTCTGCATTTTGTAATTTACCCATCCTCTCATTCATTTCTCTTAGTGTAATATTCCCCAAGTTTATCACCAGGCATGTGACTACACTGTTCCACTGTATCATGATACCTCACAATATGTCTAATGGAGCTGGAAAATTATTAAGATTGGTAAAATTTGCAAGCTCAGTATCACAACACACTACTAAAGCAACAAGATGCAGTGCTGTATCATGTCATCCTTTTATGCTAAGGACAAAACAAGTAGCTTGCCATATTTGCTCTTTACTCTGCTTACTATCTGATATTGTCACTGCTATGTTGTGAACCCAGTGTTCTATGTGATCATACCCCTATTCAATACAATCTGACCCAAATATTGTTTTCCACTTGCAGCAGTTACAGGAGGCTGTGGAGAAGCGTAATGAGATCATTGCCAGGCTCAGTTCCAAGCTGCAGGAGGCCCAGGTCAGTCGAGACCAGGTCCAACTGGAGGCACAGTCACTTACTGGACAGATACAGGCCTTACAGAAACAGCTCCAGCAGGTACAGTACATGCATGCAAAGCAGCATCTCCATGCTTATAGTTAGGATTGCATTCACCATACAGTAACTGCCAGTTTTATGTTTTGGAAAATTATTGTCACTGCTTGAATCAATAATTAGAATTAGAATATTTAGGATTTTAATTTATCAGAATAACAGGGTTCCGATTGGTCAAGGGATTTCTGGAATAGCATGACATTTTGAGAGGTGAATTCCAGATAAGGAAAATTTGAGAGGTGGTCAGGGAGGTCAGGGAATGTTACAAATCAGCCACTTTAATGGAATATATAATGTATTTTCCAATTTGTTTTACACTTCCTTGGATTTGGTGGTATTTTGTCAGAGCTGAACAACATTAACGAACCAGGAAGGAATACGATTTTTAGATTTTATCCGTAGGGAAAGGTCATGGAATTTTGCTTCAGCGCCATAGTGGAACAACTTCTTGTCTTATCTCTGTTTCACACAGACCACTGCGGAGTTTCTGCGTATCAAAGGTCAGTCAGGGGCTGAGGTCCCTCATGCTCAGCGGCAGCAGCCTCAGCCTAGTGTTGGCTTCCAAGATGCAAGCGTCAACCATATGGAAGTGCCATCAGGGGAACCAGGGAGTGCAGGTCCTGGCTCCCAGTCAAGCCTGGAGGGCTCCAGCACTGACAGTGACACTGAGACAGATGCTCTCATACACACACTGAGATCCGAGCTGGATGTAGAGCGGGAGAACAGGCAACGCATATGTGCTGAACTAGCAGAGGTGAGAGAGAATCACCAACGTGTGCTTTCTTTACTGGAGGAGGAGAAGAACGGCAGGGAGGAGGAGCGAAAGCAAAGAGAGGCACAGCTTCAGGACCTCCAGACCCAGTTGAGCCAAGCCCAAAGTCAGTGCCTTGAGATGCAACTGTACAAAGAGGAGAAGGAGAAGCTGAACAGAGAGGTGCAGGAGCTGAGGAGGAGGCTACAGGAAGAGGAGGAGGCAGAGAGGAGGTTAAGTGAGGAGGTAGCCAACTCCGCTCTGCGTCTCCAGAGACTCGATGAAGAAAGGGAGCGACACGAGGAGGACATGCGGAGGCTCGTGGAGGAGCACAGAGAAGAGGTGGAGGGAGTCAGGCAGCTCTTGGAGGAGAGGGAAAAAGTCCTTGAACTTGGAAAGGAAGAAAACACCAAACTCAAAGCCTCCAAGAACAGGCAGAACCAGGCAAGGGTAAATTTGAGTTGTGATGAAAAGATGAGTATGGATGAAGCTGGTCTGGAAGGTGGACCTGGTCAAGGCAGTCTGAATAAATCTGCTTGTGGGGGTGCAGATATCCTGATGGAGCGCTACTTGTCTTCAGTCCACCCAGCACACTCTCACTCCTCCCTGGCCAATGAAAGCTTGGAACAAAACAGTCTGCTGGACAACTCTGCCAACTGCAGGTCAGAGAAAAATGCTGATTGCCATTGGGTGGGGATCTAATGTTTCCGGTGTGCATTTAATGTACCTCACACATCTAAAACCGGTTTCACTTCCTGTGTCTAATTATATGGGGTAGTTAAATCCCTTAATACTATTTTTAATTTCTTTCTTCTCCTTTACAGTTTTGAGCTAAACAGTGAAGTGTTGGGTGACCAGGCCCACTTGTCCACATCACACTCTCTCCACGAAGAGGACGACAACTTCTCCATCCCACAATGCTCAGCAGGATCTCCTGGAATCCCTGTGGCTGATAACTCCACCCCTCTATCTCAATGGTTTAACAACCCCACCTCTGGTGATCAGGAGATGAATGAGATCTCAGAGGAGCACTATGACGCGATGGACCTGGAAAAGGACCTGCTTAATCAGCAGTGTGATGATCTCAGAGAGGAGCTGGCCTGCAAGGAGCTGGAATTGAATGTGCTAAGGGAGGAAGTTGCCAAGAGTGCCGAGGAGCTGGAGGAGGCCAGGGGCAGGTAAGGAAGTTGTTAAATGGGATGTGTCCTTATTTGGTTGGCTTGTTTGCAGGTTCATTTTATTGAATGTCTTTTGACAAAGTATGTTCTTTTTTGATGCTTAACTTTATTCTGTTTTTATATAAAATTAGTTTGTACTCTGCATATCTGTAAGATGGTCTTTCTCTGCGTTCAGGTGGGCCCAGGTAACAGACGAGCTCAGGGAGGCTCTCTGGAACCTTAAAGAGGAAAAGGAGAAGAGGACGACTTCTGAGGAAGAACTCGAAGATGAAAGGGAGAAGAGGAAACTTGCTGAGGAGGAGATCAACTTGAACAACCATGAACAAGACAACCTTAAGAACAAACTCTGTGCCTTATTGGAAGCGAGAGACAAAGAGGAGGTGATGATGGGGAGAGAGGAGGTTGAGACCTCCTTGCTCCTCCCCTCTACCGTTCCATCAGGGGAGCCGGAGAAACTGCTAGGGGAGCTGAAGGAGGTGCAGGAGGAGGAGACTGTGGTTCTGTCTTACTTAAAACAACAGGAGTTACTGGTGTACTCTGTGCAGGAGATGAAGCAAGCTGGAGACTCTGCCAAACAGAGCCTGGACCTCAGAGGTGACAAACCGCTACAAGCACTGCAGGTATGAGAGTAACAACTACTATTACACAGCAGCTGTTATCTGTTTGTGTTGCACCTAAATAAGGAGGATGGATGAATGGTGGGGAGGGGTGGGAGGTGAATTAATAAGAGATAAAAATGAATGAATTCCCCTTTCTTTCTCTCAAGGCCAATTGTGACCAGGTTCTTTCAGAGCTAGAGGAGACTAAAGCCGAGCATAAAACCATAGCAGCCCTCCTGGGTCAAAGGACCACGGACCTGGATGCCACCTTACAGGAGCTCAACACCACCCGTGCACAGGTTGAAACCATCCAAAAAGAGGTGGAGAGACTAGAGGGAGAGCTGGAAGGAAAGCCAGGGCAGTCTGGACAGGACTGAGAGGGAGAGGAGTGAACTGGAGTCTCAGCTCCTCTGTCTGAAACACAACCTGACCAACCTGGAGGAGGCTCAGGTCCAGGGGCTACGAGAGAGGCAGGAGCACAGCAGGAAAGAGGAAGAGATGGATGGACAAATGAAGAGAATTGAGCAAGTACTAGAGGAGGAACTTGAACAATTTGAGAAGTTACTGAAGGCCAAGGGATGATGAGGTGAGAGAGATGATGTGGTGTTCATAACCATTGATTATTTTTCTCTAATCATTGTGAGTCCATTTGAATGCGTGTACTGTTCATAGATTGACATGCATGAAATCATTTTTCCAGTTGGCTGAAGTGAGAGAGAAATATGAGGAGGAGCTGCAGGAGAAGGAGAAAGAGGTGCTTGGTGTGAGGCATCTCCTGGAAGAGCAGAGGAGGGAGGGTGAGGAGGAGGTCAAGGCTGTCCTGGAGAGGCAGGTCCTGGCTGTGGAGGAGGCAACAGAGAAGCTCATGAAATCTCACCTAGAAGAAGTGAAAGACCTGATGTCAAAACATGAGCAAGAGGTGGGATTTGAAAAGGAACTTCAGAAACCAGCAGTCTGCACAGTTTGTAAGCCCATCATTGTTATGATGGTGTAAACCGTGATGGAAATGATATTTGTGTATATATCTCTAGGTGTCTGAGTTGAACACCCGCCTGCAGACAGAGCTGTTTGCGCAGAAGGCCACTCTAGAGGAAGAACAGAAGAGACAAATCGGCCTAATCAAACAGGTAGATTGACACATGACTGACTGATGGAGGCACCTGCTCTGGAGTTCTCAAATACAAAGTAGCCTGTATGTTCTTTTTGTTGTTGTTTTTTTTAGCTTTTCCTGCCTTTCCAATTCTCCTCTCTCTCTCCTCTCCAGGTGACTGAACGTATGCACCAGAATGCGGTGTCAGAGCTGCGTGCCAAACAGGTGGAGGAGCTCAGTCAACTGAGGATAGAACTCACTGCGGAGCTCAGGGAGAGCATGGAGGCTGCCCACCAGGCTGAACTGCAGCAGGCACAGGTACACACACACACACACACACACACACACACACACACACACACACACACACACACACACACACACACACACACACACACACACACACACACAATCTCTCTCTCTCTCTCCTTAGCTTTTTGTTTCTTTTTTCCCCATTCTTACATGATCACATTCTCTGCTCTCAGGAATATTGTTAGGGCACTGTGGCTGTGACCATTGCACTCTTACTCTAGGTTGTTTGTAATGTTGGTGCTCTACGAATTTAAGCGTATTCTACTCTTACTCCTATTATAAATTGCTCTGGATAAGCTAAATGCCTAAAATGCAACATGGAGATTCCTTTTTTTTTTTTGGTCACATGCAGTACCGGGGTAATGAAAAGCTCTGAAACAAACAGGTGATCCCTCTGTCTGTTTTGCATTTCCATAGACCCAACAGTCCCTAGAGCTCGAATCCTTGCGTCTGAGTCTGACCAACCTCCACATGTCCCAGCTGGAGCTCTCCCAGGCCAACCTGTACAGAGAGCGGGAGGCGGCTCTCAGCGAAGTCCAGGCCTCCCTGAGGGGGAAGTGGGCCCAGGAGGGTGCAGTCCTGCAGGCCCGACAGCAGTTTGAACTGGACCATATCAGAGAGCAGAACCAGGAGCAGCAGGAGAGGCTGCGCAAGCTGCACCAACGTGACATGGGTGAGTGTAGTGGTAGTCATCTTGCGCCATTTGTTTTTGCCCTTGAGTGTACTGAACATGCACTACTGTTCTGCATGTGAGTGAGTCAATAATTAGAGGGTTGGTCAGGAAAAAGTAGGGCACGATGAGACCTTACCCTGAAATTCTGTGATGATGTATATGACTGCTATGTGTGTGTTCAGATGAATTGACGCAGCAGTTGGAGACTCGTGTCTCTCAGGAGCGAGCCTCCATGGAGGAGAAGCAGGCCAAAGATATACAGGTAAAGCTATATTTTAAAAAATGCATTCGTTCACTGTGCATTTGTAGATAGTAATTCTGTCAGTTGAAAGGCTAATGAATACAATAGAGACATCTGTATTGGCATGTATAGTGTATATTTTGCAAATCAAAACCCTATTTAGTGTATCATAATTTATTTTAGTCATTAATTTCTTCTTTTACTTCTGTTGTTCACAGGCTCTGAGGTCACAGTGGGAGAAGGATGCTGAGAATTCCCAGTCAGACCTCCAGACATCTCTCTCAGAAACCCAGAAGAGCCTCTCCAACACCCAGACAGAACTCTCCAACACCCAGACAGAACTCTCCAACACCCAGACAGAACTCTCCAACACCCAGACAGAACTCTCCAACACCCAGGCCTCCCTCACCCAAACCCAGACAGCTCTCACTGAAGCCCAGGCAGCCCTGTCCCAGACCCAGTCAGATCTGTGTGAGTCGCAGGCCAGGCTGGAGGAAGACCAAACATCCAGTAAGAAGGAGAACCAGAGACTAGAGGAAGAGCTGAGCCAAGCCTGGGCTGACAGAGATGCAGCTGCCCGTGAGTTCCATGCTAACAGTCTTCCTCTGCGCCTCAATTTTGGCCATTGCCTAATATCTGAATATAACACGCCTACAACACCAGCACCTCTAGCATAACATAGCCTAGCATAGCCTAGCCACGCTAATATAGTGTTGTGTAAAAAAGTTTTGCTTAGCTCTGAAACTCTTACTACAGACATTGTGCGTGTGGTGTATTTTGTGTTATAATTTGTGAATGTTGTTGCTTTGCCTGCTGTGCTGTGAATGCTGCTCAGGTGCTTTGGAGGAGCTGGTTTCCAGTCATAAGGCAGTGCTGCAGGAGAAGGAGAAACATGCACGCCACCTACAGGAGAAGGAGCAGCAACTGCAGCAAGAGGTGAGTTCACTGGAACATGAGTGCATGTAGTTCTGTCTCTCAATCGTCAGTTTTTTTTTCCCTCATTTAAATATACACACAGGCACTGATATCTAGCAATGGAGTGTTTTTATTTTTTAATATCGATCATATTTGTTATCTTTTTACTTTATAGATGTTTTAGTCATTTAGCTTACACCAGTCTCTAATACAGTATGCAGCCTTCAATAACCCCAAGCCTAAATCCTCCGAGTCTTACTTGAACTGCAAGTAATGTTGCCTCTCTGTCTATCAGGTGTTGCACCTGCAGGAGGAGCAGGCCTTGCTGAAACAGAGGTCCGAACAGGAAGTAGCTCAGCTCTGGGTTCAGCTGGAGAGCATGAGGTCTAGTCGACAAGAGCTGGGAGGTGAGATGGCTAAACCAGGTGTCCAAAACAGTTAAACCTTTTACTGCATGCAGTTACAATTGCACTTGCAAATGATGAAATGTGATGTGACAGGCATGGAGCAAGAGAAACCTTAAATAACTTGGGCTTCTGACAGCCGTCACATGCATTTATTTCTAACTACTACAGTCTTAACTTTTTTTAATCGCTTTTTGTCACAGAGCTGAAAGAGCAGCTGCTGGCTCGCTCATCTTGTGTTGATGACATTGAGCGCCTGAAGGCAGAGTTTAATCAACAAAGACGGGAGATCAGGGAGCAGAATGAGTCTGAACTGGAGAGCCTGAGGAGGTGTGTGCCCGCACAAACACACACACACTCTTGTATGTATGCACTCTATCCAGGGCAGGAAGCTTTTTCAGTGTATTCCAAAATTTGCCAGCCACATATGATATTTAGGATATAAACAGATCTCCACTTTATGGTTGTTTTCCTGCCAAAGTGGTTGGGTTGGCACAGTAGGCAAACTAAACAGCTACAGTTAAAATTTACAAAGGTATTTGCTGGTGGGTAATTTCCACTTCCTATACTTAGCCTGACCCCACATAAATTATACACACACACTTTACTCCTTCAGGTACTTTGAGCAGCGGTTGCGGGCAGCAGAGGAGAGCTACAGAGAGGAAATTGCTCTGCTGCAGCTGAGGCTGGTAGAAGGTGCCTTGGAGGAGTCTGTTCTCAAGACCGGGGATGCTGGGTATGCTAGTACTATATGTAAGACCAGATAAACAAACTGTACACTTGACAGAGTTCTTGGTGTATAAAGTATTTGGTCTCTGTTTCAGTTTCATGTCAGAAGGCCAAGAGGAGAAAAATGACGTGCTTGCTGATATTACACTCAAACTGGAGCAACACAAGGTAGCTGCACACATCTACAATCAAATTTCTCAGATTCATATTTTCTCATTTGGAGGTTTTGGTGCCCATTTCTATAGTATTGTTTTTGTGATCCTCATTTCTATGTTTCTTACCTATAATGTCTCTTGTTGTTCTTGTAGGAAGAGCTGGATACTTTACGTTTGCAGCTGGAGGAGAGACACACAATGGAGCAGGCCAGCCTACGCTCTTCTATGGCTCTCTCCTATAAGGAAGAGCTGCTCCAGGTCAGACACATACCCAGGCAATCTGTCCATCACTGCTTAAAAGATAATTCTGACCACAGTGTAGGTTAAGCCCATTTTTAGGCTTTTTTTTTTTTTCTTTCATTTGTTACTTTTACTTTGGCACTGACATCGTCATTTGTGCATTAGGTGCAATCTGACCTCACAGATCGTTACTATGAAGACCTGCAGGAGCTGAAGTTGCGTCATGCCCTGGAGCTGGAGCAACTCAGAGCCAGACTCTCTGACAGCCACGTACGAGGTACTACACACACACACACACACACACACACATACAAATACACACACATACAAATACACACAAGACTTGAATTACAACTCTGCCATTTGTTAGCAAGATGTTGCTGAGCAAACTCAATCTCTTTCTCCCAGAGCTGACGCGGGTCCGTTCGGAGGCAGCACGACAGGTTGAGGTGAGAACAGATTTTAAATTTTGCTGTTGCTGTTTTATACATACAGCAAAGATTATTCAAATGATGTCGACAAAGAGGATTAACTTGCTGATTCCAATTAGGTGGAGGTTGAGCAGAGGATGTGGTGTCACAGTGAGGAACTGCAGGCAAGAATGACTATCATCCAAACCCTGGAGAACAGACTGCATGATGCAGAACTGCAGAGGAACACACAGCAGGTACATACACATGCACACAGAAACCTGCATACTAGAATTTCAAGCTGAAACCTCAAACAGCAAAAAAGATACAAAAAAAGAGTTATACAGAAATACTCATTCAAAATGAAAATACAGGATTTCAGAACTAAATTCTTTACTCTTTTACACCAACCACTGCAGACGTTTGCTGAGGAGCTGCATGCTCATCTGGAGGAGGCTCAGAAACAGGAGAGGGTGATCATGCAAGAAGAGCTGACTCTGAGAAGCCAGGAGGAGGTGCAGAGGCTAAGAGAGGAGCTCCAAGAGAAGCAGGAAGCTCAGCTCTCTACCCTGAGGGCAGACCTAGAGAGAGGGATGGAGGAAAGGGCACTGATTGAAAAAGAACTCCAGGAAGAGAGGGAGAAGTTGAAATCTCTACAGGCCTCACTGGACAATGATCAGAGTAAGAATGTTTTGCATCTCCAAAAGGGATTCAGGATTCACATGGGTTCCCAGTAGAACGTCAATTCACTATTCTCGTTATAGCTTCAAATCCGATGTGTTGGAAATGTAATTAATTTAACTAGCCCTTCTCCGCGGTTTTGGGACACATTTTCTGTATGTCTCTTAGACCCAGAGGCGCTGCTAGCGAGACAGAAACTGGAGGCCCAGTATGATGGTGAGCTGCAGAGGGAAAAGAGCTCCATGGCAGCTGAGGTCAAGGAGCTCACCGGTCTCCTTCAGGAGCAGGGTGAGGAGCGACTACGCCAAGCCCAGGAGAGGTGAGATCTGGCTGGGCTCAAGACCTGTTGGGTGGTATCTTGGGTATTAAGACCTTGCAACCAAAGTCAAGTTTGTATACATTTTATTATACATGTAAATGTTTCAGTAATTCTATAACATTTTTTTATTTATTTAAACTATCAATAAATTGTGGCATGCAGAGATTCAGACTAAACTACAGAATAGGGGGGAAAAAAGAATGTTGCACATGCCTCCTTACATTTGTTGTGACATTTAGTTTACACACCAAAGTTTCAGCTATAGTGCTTTCATCAGGGTGTGGAAAGTAAATGCCACGCACTACACTAAGTCATTGGGCACTTTAATAATCGCATAGGATTTGTCTTTGATCTTGACAACTCCAAACTGAGCTGTGTGATCTTCTCCAATGCTTCCAATTTCAGCTTGAAGGCTCTTCAACGATTTTGAGTATTTTATAGTTGAGGTGTTTTGAAAGTGGAAATGATTTTGTGTCCATGTGTTCAGGTTCCAAGAAGAAAAGGCAGCATTGGAGCAGCATTTGGCCCAGAAGGATGAAATCTCTCTAGGGGAGCTGAGAGACAAACACCAGGCTGAGCTTGAACGTGAGAGGGCAACACTACTGAATAAACACTCTCAGGAGATGGACACACTCAATGTCAAACACAAAGCACAACTCGATTCACTAGATGCCAGCCACAGAGACCATCTTGCTGCCATGGCTATTGAGCTTGACTCCAAGTACAAGGCTGAGCTTGTTACCGTGGAAGCGGCCCTTAATTCCAAATGGAAGGCAGAGCTTGATGGTCTGGAGGCGGTCCTTCAGGAAACAAGTCAGGCACAGCTTGAGGCTCTAGAGGCAGAATTGGGTCGCAAGCACCAGGAAGAGCGGGATGAACTGGAAAGGAGGATGCTGGGTAATATGGACACTTTGGAGGCCACCTATCTGAAGGAGGTTCAGGTAAGGAGACTCTTGGTCCACTTTTTGGTAAAACCTTATGTTTAAATTCATACACATTCAATACACATTTAGGTAATTGTTTAGATGCTTATTTTCTAGGCCTTGAATACCTCTCACCACCATTGTCTTTTTGTATCTCAGACTCTGCGTGATGAAATGGTGCAGCTTGAAGAGCGGCATCGCCGAGAGGTGAATTGCCAGAAGGCAGAGCATAGGCAGATTATGGAGCGTCACCGTGCAGAGCAGCTGTCCATCAGAGATGAACTAAGGAAGGAGTTGGCACAGGTGCACATGGAGAAGTTTAGTGCCATGGCAGCAGAGCTCAGCCATGTTCACCAGGTGAGAGACTGGTAACTGACCCAAAGCTAGCCTCTGGCATACAATTGATATCAATGTTCAATTGTGTTTCTACTGTAAACGTTTGACTTTAGAGAATGCTAGAAGACATATTGTTAATGCCAACTTACAATACTATAAATGTAAACTTCTACATGTTTTGCTCTTATAGGCAGAGCTGTCTGCTCAAAAACTAGCCTTAGATGCTGAACACTGCAAGGCTCTGGAGACCCTTAAGCAACAGGTACTCATCCAACCATCCATCTAGTTTAACTTTCTCTTGACTTGAATGGGCATGATATGTTGAGTAAGAATAGTCAGCACATTTAAATGCACTGCATAGTCTTACTGATAGGTTGTTGGTTATAACTGCATGCGAGATAACATTTCCATGGTCAGCAAGAGGTGATTTGCCTTTTCATCCTGTCTACTCTCTCAGGTTCTAGAGCTGGAGCAGCAACATAGCACTGCTCTTCAGGAGCTTTCACATACCTACACTGCTGAGAAAGAGCAACTCAGGGAAGAGAACCAACTACAGCTACAGGTGTGTGTGTGTGTGTGTGTGTGTGTGTGTGTTATACATGAGTGGGTGTCACAATGTGTGTGTCTGTCTGTCAGTGAGTGAACGTCCCATGCTCCGCCTGGTGAGTTGTTTTTAATGGTTCTATCAGTAGAGCTCTTGTCCCAGGGGCTCTTACAGCCCATTTGAGAAGGGATTACACAGAGCTATTGTTCATCCCTAATAATGGTTTGTTTGTATGTAGCGGCTTAGAGTATGTATTTGTATTTTATCTTGGATGCATAAGGCGTGCGATCAATTGTATATATTTTACAGTGTAATACGAATGCGTGCCATTTATTTGTCTGTAGGAGTTGAAGGCCATCTCTGCACGAGAATTGGAGGCATGTCGCAGGGAGCTTGAAGAGGAGTCGTCAAGGCAACGTCTGCACTTCCTAGAAGATGTGGAGCTCCTCAGAGTCCAGTCAGAGGAGAGGCTGCAGGATAGGATTAATCAATTGAAGGTAAAGGAGAAGATGACTGGGAGAGAGAGGAAAAAGTAGAGGCGATGGAGATAGTTTGAGGCAACCACTGCCTAAAGGCTTTCAAAATTGAAGCTTCTTTGGACAGCCAAGTTGCCTTGATTTAATAAAATAAGGATGTGTGCCAAATGATCTCTACCAACACATTTTAAATTGTGTTTTTTTTGGGACTTTGAGTGCCTGTTTCAAACATCATTATGTAATGGCTCTGGATTATTGAGGGCTGTGGTGTGTATGTGTCGTGACATTGCCCCTCTAAGCTCCAGCAGCACCAGTTCATTTCCAGGGAAAGTTCATGCTCTTGGACCCAGTCCCATTGGCGCTTAACTCAAACCCAGTTTTCACATAATCCCACCATCATATAGAAATGTGTGTTTGTTTTCTGCATCTATGCTTCTGGGTTGTGTTTGTGGTGCTGCCATGTGAACAGTAGCTAAATGGGATGGATGTAAGCTTTTTATCGTCTGATGCAGAAGGCTTTAAGGCAGAAGGTATTTTTTTTTATTAGACGTTCAGCATTTTACCATGTGAAATGAGCAAGCCAGTAGTTGGCCATCAGCTGGCCAGACATGGACTGGAATAGTTGTAGCTGGGAACTGACGACAGGGTATACTGGAGGAGAGCTTTTAAAGCGGTGATCTGAACCTCTCAACTCATGTGCCCACATTACGGCTACCCTTGAAGGTGGAGTTTGAAGAGCAGAAGAAAGCGGAGCTTGCGGAACAGAGGCGGAGCTTTACCTCTGCGCATGAGGAGAAGGAACGTAGCTACACGGACAAAATGAGCCAGCTCACTGCCCAGCTGCAACAGCTAGACGCTGTGGTGGCCCAGGTAACACACACACTCTCACTCACTACCCTGTCAATGATTTCACAGATTCTACATTGTCATGCCATCCATCCATTGTGTGCGTGAGGGAGAGACAAACATTATTGGGGTGGAATGAGGGGGGGTGGAATGAGGGGGGGGGGATTAACGGTCCAGAATTTCATCCATAGCCTAGAGATTCCTCTTCCCTTGCATCCAACTAAATCTCCTAAAAGAGATTATATATCCATTAATCACTGGATGAGACTTGTTTGGTTGAAGGGAGGGAAATGGATGTGGTTGTTGTGGTGATTTGAAGCACAGGAATATTTAAGTCACTTGTTTATACTTGAATCCCCTCAGTTATTACCAAGGTAACTGCTGTACTTCCTGGAGCCCACATTTCTGTTTACAAAAATCTGCGTGGGACTCTAGATGTATGACCTCTGCAGTCCTATAGCTATACTGTACCTCTAGTCACACTCTAGAATTGTATGTTCATAAAATAATTGGCATCATCACCACACATGTGTCTGTATACGTTTGTCTCCGTGGCACCTGCCCAGCTTGGGTCTTAGTAGTGAGATATTAACTCCCTTTATACACCCCCCCCGCCACACACACACCATGAGCTAAGCAAAGAGAAGCTTAAGAGGGTGGGAGGGTGCTGTTGTCTGGGCAACCCCATTGTTTTGCTGGGCCAGGTGGCTGGATGAGACTTGTTTGGTTGAAGGGAGGGAAAGACCGAGGCAGGGAGAGGGAAAAAGAGAGGGAAGAGATGGTGGAAGGAGAGGGAGAGAATGAAATGCTTGAGGAAGGAAAGGTAAGAGAAATTATGGCACACTTGGAAGAAAATGCAGATTATAGCCCTAAAGAGAGAATGTGTATCAGTGCATTCAACTGTTCACTTGCCTCACTCCCACACAGTCTTGGCGCTTAGCCAGACTGCTGCTGCCAAGGATGCCAGATGATGACATTGAGTGTATGTGTTAGGCAGTTATTATAGGCAGATGGGGGAAGTGTGTTTTTTTTTTTGTTTTTTTTTGTGGTGTTGGATGTATTTTGGGTGATGATTCACTGGACAGAGTGCATGTTCTCTGCGAGGATCAACATCTGATTTTAATACAAATTTGATTCCCTTGTGTATCCAGAACATGGAGCCTTTGTCCTTGCCATACACAAGGAAGTGCCTCTGAGTATCTGATAGGTTGATGGTGGCCATGTGGTTTTGTTATTCTCTTGTGACTGAAACGGTGTGATGCTTTTTGACCAAACAGAGAATGAGTTGGTTTTGAGGTATTCATTGACTTTGGTTTGAACTTGTTGCCATGACTGGGTTTCTGTTGTTTCTTTCCTCTCTGGCTCTCTGTTGCACACAGGTATGTTTAAGCAAGTACTAGCACAGGTAGGAGAGGAGATCCTGTAATTAATCTCTCTCTCTCTAGCTGCGAGCAGAGGTGGGCTGCCTACAGGGGGAGTTGGAGGGGAAGCGCTCTGAGATGGAGACCCTGGACACACTCCTCCAGCGAAGAGAGCGAGAGAGCCAGGAGGGTGGTAACCTTCTCAAGATGCTCACTGAAGACCTGCAGACTGCCAAAGAGGGAAGGTAAGTGATGTTCAGCGCACATCCCTTTTTGATAGTGGAATGTTTTGATTTGCTTGCCACTGTGGCAGATAGCGCAAAGATTATTTTCTCATCATGGTCATGTTCTATTTGTATGTCTGATCCTTGACTTGTGTGTGCCCCTAGACGTGAGCTGCACCAGGCCAATGACAAGCTGAGGAAGGTTCTGATTGAGATGGTCCGCAGCACCATCGCAACTGAGGAGTTGATTGGCCAAAGGATCAACATGAGAGCCAGGAAGTCTGAGCAGCCAACCAATCAATTGAGCTCAGCAGGGAACAAAAACACTGAGTCAGGTCGAGTAACTCCTGATTCAGACTAAAGTTTTATGATATGATAACTTTGGTTCTTTTGGCTCAGTCTAGTTTGCAGGTTTGGTTCTTATTGGGGTTACAAAGACTAAATGCAAGATCTAGATCCCCAGTTACAGATTCATTAACTGATTTTGATACTTTCTTTCAGGCCAAAGGGGGTTATTGGGATTCGAATAATGTAAGTAGTGATGTCAGCGCAAGGATTCATTTTGATTTGTTCCCTTGCATAGGTATTTCAGTTACGGATTTGTCATCAGAGGACCTGGAGCTAACGCAGCTGCTCTGTGAGAGTCTGCTGGTTTCAGACTCACAGATACATCCTGGAGGCGAGGAGGCAGCACTGAGTGCCTGCAGTAGACTGCGCCACACAGTTGACACACTACTGGAACTGCTCAACCACGCCAATGCACAAGTAACTCATCCAGAAACACTCGCACTCCCACACATGCAGTCCTAACAATACACCCAGTGGGACCCATGTCAAGAACCGTCTCTCAAATCTGTGTTTCGGTCAGATGTATAGAATTATCTTGCTGGTAATCTTAGTTTTCTTGCTCACTTCACCTCTAGTTGGAGAAGACTCATGACGTCCACCTCTCTCTGGAGGAAAGGTTCTCTCAGGGCAGAGAAGACTCCGTCCAACTCTTTGAGCAGCACAAGCTCCTACTGGAGCAGCTTGATCAAGAGGCGGAGTTGAAGAGTCAACTCCAGCTGGAACTCCACAAGGCTGAGGGTGAGCAGTACATCCTCATTGGCTTTACTGAACTTTACCACCCTCCACTGGCCGCCAAGCCAGTAATCCACTGACCGTAAACACTCATTCCTGTTCTGCTTATGTTCTTTTTCGACAAGTCTTTGAAGGCTAAACATCTGCCATATGTGCTGCTCAGTGGGTTATATCTTAATTTATTTTTCCACATGAACGCCTTGCATATGCATAATGTGTTCAGGACTGCTGGATGGCTATGTGACTGAAAAGGCAGTATTGGAGGAGGCTCTGCAACAAAAGGAGGCGCAAGAGGAGAGGCTGGTGGAGGAGCTGGACGGTCTCAGGGTGAAGTTGCACCAAAAGGGGGCCCTCACCGCAGAGTTGGACAGCCTCAGGGTGCAGCACCGGGAGCTCAGCGAGGAGCACGCAATTCTCCTCCGTCAGAGGGACCATCTCTCTGCTGGACTGGGGGAGCGGGAGAAAGGTGAGAAGAGCCAGGGAAATGAGACTGGTGAACAGTGTGAGGAAAGGATGGCATTAGTAGTGAAAGAGAAACTGAGAAAGCCAGTTATGAATTGAGATAGTGTGTCTGTATGCGTATCTGGCGCCATATCATCTCTGTGGTGAGCTTGACCATAGGCTTTTTATGTAACGTGACACCTGTGCTCAGATATGTCATCTCTCCGTAGGCTGCTGGCTGAATGTAGAGCCTGACGCAGGTTTGTGGGTCAGAGTGGAGAATGAGTGTGTGGTGAGGGGGTGGGGATAAATAAGCATTATATTTGCTGTGCTGTGTGAGGTTGCTGTTCATAACACTACTATTGCCAGTAGAGCGCAGCAGAGGCTCTTGGAGTGCTGTGTCTTTTTTTTTTATCATTCTGCCTCTTAAATGATGTTCTAGACCATAGCTGTAACAGGATATCACATTCATGGCCTCTCAGGAGGAAATGCACACTCCGTGTAATGGTTGTGTTTTTGTTAAATCCGTCTTGTGTGCCTTTTTTTTCATAATTCTGCTGTGTGTGTGTGTGTGTGTGTGTGTGTGTGTGTATTTGCATTGCTAAAACAATCACTCTAACGTTACTCCTTATTCTAACTTATGTTTTAAGGTCTCCTGGCAGAGGCAGAGTCTTTGGCCCAGGAGAGGCTGGACTTGCAGCGGCAGGCAGAGAAGGACCACAGCTCTCTGTCTCTGCGCCTCCGGGCCCTGGAAACAGAGCTGGAGGAGCAGGAGACCAAAGGCCTGGAGATGGAGCAGCACCACAAGGTCCACACAGAGGACCTCAACCAGCATGTCCAAGCACTTGATAAACAGCTGAAACACAACCGCCAGTTTATAGACGTAAGTTTTGACAAATGTGCATTCAGATGAACTGCATGTTAAAAATGGTGCCATTTAATCTATACAATGTCAAAGGCAAATGTCCCACGTACTGAACGTTTTATGTAATGGACAGTACTCGTATCTCACACATAATGCCTTGTGCGTACAGGAGCAGGCTGTGGAGCGTGAACATGAGAGAGATGAGTTCCAGCAGGAGATCCGGAGGCTGGAGGCCCAGCTCAAACAGACTGCAAGAAGTCAAACCAGTGGGGACACCAAAGGACAGAGGGTGAGGTTCACCAACTTGATGGGAACTGTACACAGCATAGAGGTTTAAACCTTTTCAGAGTGCCACCCACATTATAATTTTATTATTTCACCTTGAGAACTACATTTATTTTAACATGTAAATCCTGTCATATGGTGACCCACAAGAAGTAGGACACTAACATATCAGTTAATGGCACAATACCGCATAAAATGCTTACATTTTGACCATCCATTTCTAGATGCAGAAAGATGCTGAAACTGCTTTGCGTTTGCAGTGCCTGTGCTTTTGATGGTCTTTTGGTGTGATGTTGAAAACTCATGTCTAATGTATTGGATTTTAAACCAATTAACTAAAGAATACAGCTTAGTGTTAAAACTACTGAATGCATTGTTCATTGTTTGCCAACGAATCTGACGTTTGCTGTGTGTTTGTTCCTGCTCTGAACTGAATGCTGTAGATTGAGGACTTGGTTCTGCAGGTATGGAATCTAACTAGCACAACGCTCATTGCTCGTCTGACTCCTGTGCATGTTGTGCAACGTAATTTCTGTGCAATCATCCATAAATCAATAGATGCATGTAGAGCTTCTACCCTGCCTTTTCACTGTGTTATTGCTAGTATTCCTTTTCCTCTTCCCTCACTTCATTTCTGCCCTTCCTCTGCCTTAGTACCCTTGCTCTCTTGAATGGCTTGACTTCAGTAGCGCTGTACCAGTGGCTGCAGATCTGGAATGGCTTATTTAGCTACCAATCATAGACCCTTCTCTTTGGAAATTCTCTGTGCTACTCAAACCTCTACGACATAGAGATCCAAAATGCTGTCTGGTGTATATCTCTGCAGGTGGAGAATCTCCAAGCTTTCATCAAAGACAAAACGGAGGACCATGACTCCTTGCTTACAGCCAATCAGCAAGCCCAGCGTGATGTTGCAGAGCGCAATGAGGAGATTGACAAGCTTGCTGGGCGAATCAGAGAACTGGAGCAAGCATTGCTCAGCAGTGCCGAGAGTAATAGATCTATCAGTCAGCTTGAACAAGAGCTCCACAGAGTGAAGTTGAGAGAACAGGAGCTCACACAAGTAAGAACAAACTCATATTTATTTATTTATTTATATATATATATATATATATATATATATATATATATATATATATAGTGGTGGCCAAAATTATTAGAACACTTGGCATATTTAAGAGGTTTCAGTTGTTTCAATTGGCCATTAAAATACCCATAAAACAAATGAAATATATACAAAGTCATCATTATGCTCTATAAACCATAGAATAGAGCCATCATAAGGAGATTTACGTCATTTTCCTTACAAAAAACAAGCTAGGCCTATTTCACTGTCAATGTCACACAATCATGTTCCATTCAAAGGAAAGCCTTTGGCTTGAATTGCAGAAGGCGGGATAACATTAGTGTTCAAGTTCTCAGGAAATATATTGACACTATGCCAGAGAGATGTGCTGCTGTAATTGCTGCAAAAGGTGGACATACCAAATATTAAAGTTAAAAGTGGATAAAAACAGTAGGACTCACTTCATCTGATATTTGTTGTGCTCAGAGCAACCATCTGCATGTTTCATGAACATTATGAAATGAAATCATGTTTTGGAGGCAAGAAAAGGTCAATATTTTCAGATCTGTCAGGTGTTCTAATAATTTTGGCCACCACTGTGTGTGTGTATGTATGTATGTATGTATGTATGTATGTATGTATGTATGTATGTATGTATGTATGTATGTATGTATGTATGTATGTATGTATGTATGTATGTATGTATGTATGTATGTATGTATGTATGTATGTATGTATGTATGTATGTATGTAACACTGTTTACTTTTGATGCCAGTGCACACCCTCTCACCTTGATTCTCATTCACCCACTCGCCTCTGTCAGGATAAGCAGGCGCTGGAGCAGCAGCAGTTGTCTAACAGGCTTCAGATCTCAGCCCTGCAGTCCAAAGTGGATGAGACCAGACATTGTTACCACGACAACACGCCTGACCCCACCCAGCAGCTTAGAGATGCCTTGGACACTGCTCAGCAGAGTCTGCAGAGCAAAGAGCACGAGGTCTGTGTAATTGAATTCAGCACATGAACAACTGTCAGTGCCCTCAGTGGCGCCTTAGAAATGTAGTTGATTTGGGTTGAGGTGAGGTGGTGGCTTCAGACCTTTTGGTTGCAGTGCCATCTTTTGTTAGTATTGTGTGTGTGCAAGCAGACTTGATCCACCTTTTGAAAGACACCACATTGACTAGTAGTCTCTGAAAGCTCAGTTGTACAGTTGTAACTGGAGTGAAAAGTATGTTGCCATTGTGGCAGTTAGAATATAGTTTTCGTTCATTTTATTTCATAATTTGATATCATTTAGGTGGAGGTCCTGCTTGGTCAACTGGAGCAGGTGCAGAGGGACTTTACCATTAAAGAGGTGGAGCTAAAACACTTGACACTACAGCTGGAGCTAGTGACCAATCAGAATACTGATCATGTTAGCCAGCTCCAAGAACAGATTGCCACCCTCAAAGTAAGTGCCTCTTTCCCTTCATAACTGATGTTAATAAAAAAAATTGACTTCCGTTCATCAGAATGTGAAAATAAAAGGTGCATGAAGTCTTGGCAAAGCTTTTTTGTTTGTCTGAACTGGCATGTATAATCGTGCTTGCAGGAGACTGTATCTAGCCTTACCATAATCCAGGAGGAGACAGAGGGAAGAAATGAGGTGGAAGATGGAGAGGAGGAGAACCTCCCCTCAGCGCTGCTCCAGGAGAAAAACCAGGAAATCGACCACCTCAACCAGGAGATCCAAAGGCTGGAGCTGGAGTTGGAGAACACCAGGGATAACAGGGTAAGGACATACATACACACGAACACAGGATGGGTGTAGTCAGTGTAGAAGTGCCCATAGTGATATAAAAGACAAAATATCTCAATTTCTCAGAGTACAGATACTATCGGTGCACTTCTAATTTCTGCTTCTTTCTGTGACTTTGTCAAAAGGATTTCGAGGCTGAGCTGGTGGACCTGAACTCTCAGGTGGAATACCTCCACTCTGACATCATGAGGCTGCGCCAGGACAAGCAGGAAGAAGAGGAGCGTCTGCATGAGGTTATCAGTACGCTGCAGGCAGAACTCGCCACGTTGGCCCCCACCCTGCATGAAGTCAGCGACTCTCAGGATGGCAGCATCAATCCCTCCGCTTCCCCCAGCCCTGAACCTCACCACTATACCGTCCAAGGACCAGAGAGGAGGGGAGGAGCAGACAGCCTCAAGCAAGAACTGCATCTGACTCACTCTGCCTCGTCTAGTTCCCTCCGTTCTTGTCTCGAGTCTCTACAGAGTCAGTTGGGGACAGCAGTGGCAGAGAAAGAGGCATTAGAGCGATTGCTGCTCACCCAGGAGGAAGAGTACAGAGGACATGGGGAGGAGTTGGGAAAGAGGCTGAAAGAGGAGAGGGAGAAGGCAGAGGAGCTCCAAGATCTCCTCGCTCTGAAAGAAGAGGAGCTGGAGGAGGTCGTCAAAGCCCAGCTGGTAGAGGAGGGGGAGAAGAGGGAACAGTCAGAGGAGGAGCAGGACCATTGGCAAGCTCAAGCCCTGGAGATGAGTGCCCTGTGTGAGGAGAAAGCCAGACTCAACGTCTTGGTTGTGGAACTCCAAAAGGAAGAGCAGGAGAGGGTGAGAGAGATGGAGACTCTAAAGACGAAGGAGGAGAAGATGAACAGGGAAATGGAAGGCCTAAAAGAAACAATTCTCATTCTTGAGAGACAAGTCCAGGAAGTAACGGCCAAGGCGGTAGCTATGGAGGAAATGGTTGGTGAGGGGAGGACAGAGGTCGACACTTTGGAGACCGTGAAGGGAGAGCTTTCTGCTGAACGTGAGGCATTGAGGAAGAGGGAGGGGCGACTCCAGGAGGAAATAGAACGCCTCAGACATGACGTAACTTCGCAGAGAGCTTGTATCCAGGAACTAACCTTTCAGCTCAAGGAAAAGGGAGCCAATCAAGAAGAGGCTCAAAAGGAAGTGCTGGTGAGTGGTAGCTACATGGTCTGGAAAGAGAAATATGATGGAAGTATAATAGTCAGCTAGACTGACGCCACCGACTGACAGCCGACTGATTAGGAAGTTACTGGTGCTGTTCACACGGTGTCGTTTTTGGTCCGCAACCTATATTGGGTTCTGTTTGTTCTTGCTGTTAATCCGGTCAGGAGAAGGATGGATAACTACGTCAACATTAACCCCAATAAGACCTGGTCTGCACATGGGAGAGAGCTTAAAATTACTCGCAAGTTTTTACTAGCAAGCGTGCTCTGTAACTGGAGACCGTCAGAGCTGTGTAGGCGCCTGCAGGCCAGACCACATCTGGCTATAGTTAGGCGAGAGGCTGGGATGATGTGTTGTGGCACTGAGACGGCAGAATCTTACTCGCACATAGAGGAAGTAGCTTCAGAATGAGGAAGTAGGGAGAAATAGCTTGTTTTTTTCCCCCAAGCTTCAATGCACTTAGATTTAGATTTGGATTTGTTTTTTACATGCTATATTAGCACATTGTGGTCAGGAATAGTTGCGATCTTCAAAACAAGAAGTGGCGACTGCAGTGTGTGTGTGTGTTGTATTCTGTCAATCCATTTGTTACTAGTTAATAGCTGCTTTTGGCAATGTGAATATGATGCCCACTTAGTCACAATATACTAGAGTTGTTTTTTTTTTAGTAGCAGTTGTAAAAGATGGGAGCAAATTTATATTTTGATAACACGGCTAGAACACGTGATACACGTTAGAACATTAACTGCTAACACTTTACAGAATTTCCCTGCTGATGCTACCATATAACCAGATTGAAATTCTGTATGAAACAAAAGTTTGAAAAATGTATCCTTAAATCTCATTAGAAAACGTCTATGTTGATGGTGACTGCTACTACGGATTTGTCTTTCTGTCCCAGACCCATGCTGAGGTGACCCTGGCTAAAGCAGACGCTGCCTTGAAGCAGAGGGAGGCAGAGCTGGTCAGACTGCGGGCCGAGCACCAGGCCCTGAGGGCGGAGCTGGCTGCTGTGAAGGAGGGGCTTAGTACCAGTACCGAGAGAGCTGAGAAGCTACAGGAGGAAGGACAGGTATGACCATATAACTAGAGTACAGAATAACAGATAATTCATATACCACTAAGAGTTCATCTGTTTGGTCCTTTTGCTTTGTCTCTGGGGTTTCATCTCTGGCATTGTATCTTGCAAGACTTGGACATACAGTAACACTGTACACACACTACACACCTGTACATTTAGTACAGGTCTGAGAGTTGGATTTCATGTTGGTTCCTTTTTTTTGTCTGTCAGACTAAAGACCGTGCCCTTGCTGACCTGGAGACCAATAACCAACGTCTGAAGGCGGAGCTTCGGGGCCTACAGGAAGACCTGGCTGTCCAGGAAGAGGAACTGGCCTATCAACAAAGAGAACTGCAGCACCTTAGACAACGCTGGCACCAGCAGGACACCCTGCCTCACAACCAGGGATACTCACAGAAGAGTGAGTACTTCATGGTGTCTCATACACATCACCTTACGGTTATATTTTCACAAGTACAGATTCAGTACTTTACCGTCCCATGGTGGTGATGACATATAGACCTAATTAATGAGCAGCCTATTTGAATGTGATGTCAGTTCTCTCTAGTTGATCAGCTTCCCTAATCTCTTCTATGGAACTGGATGTTAACTTCTGTAACTTAACCATTAATTTTTAAAAGTTACAATGATACAACTTTTACTTCATTTTATTAATTAGAAGCTGTCCAAGTGAAATGTCTCACCCTCACTGAATTTGTCTCTTGAAGACCACGGCACCGTGGAAATAACAATGTCTTCATGATGAGTCTTTTCTCCTCTACGTCAGATATTTCTCACGGAGGGTTTGAGGACGGTGTGTATGACTCCTGTGACGACGCGTCCCTGAGCTCCCCAGAGGTTCTGAGGAGGCTGGAACGTTCCGAGGATAGAAACCCAGAACCGTTCCACGCCTCTGCTCTCGGGTCTCGTCTCTCCGAGTTCAGCGCTCTGAACGGCACAGACCTGGACCTCCCCCAGGCTAAGACCTCTCCCAGGGTTGGGATGGAGCCGCTGCACTCCAGGACCATCACCCCAGAGCCAGCCACTCACAGTAGCCAGTCCCCGGGCTCGGTCTCAGTCTCTGACAACCTCTCCATGCTTGATTCGATGGACATTGGCAAAGTATGTGTAAAGTAAACAGTTAAATACTCACTCACTTGTCTGAGGCTCTGTAATATTGCATGTAGAGGCTTTTTATTTGTTTATTAATTATTCAGTTTTTGATGATGTGTTTTGTTTTGTTTCTTCCTTCAAAACAAAAATTCTCCCCAAGGTGCATGATTTGGAAACCCTTGACCTGACAACCCCTCCATCTCCTCTTGGCTCCACCTCTTCCTTGTCAGCACCTGAATGGGCCAGCGATGGCTATGGCAGCAGTGAGTCTTGCTGTACTGTGTGTGCACTTGAGCTGTCACATTTGAGCATGACGGCTGTATGACAATGGTTTTTAACATATGGCAAAAAGTATTGATCATTAACTCCTCTTTCCTTCTCTTGTGCTTCAGATGTGAGTTCAGAGTTGGGTTTGAGGCTGAGAGTGGAGCTGGAGCAGACAGAGAGGCTGGACGCTCAGTTCGTTGAGTACCTCCGCTGCCGAGGCATGAACCCCACAGTTAACACAGACAGCGCTGCAGGCAGTATGAGCTACAGTGATGACTTACTGTCACCTGAGCTTCAGGTAGGATATGCACATAGTTGTCCTTTCTGGTACTCATTCTAACTAAGTAATTTCATATGAAAATAGGCTTGAGTTTTACCATTTTTTTCCTCCATCTTTCTACAGGGTCTGTTGAAGAAAGTATATCAGGAAAGCTGCAGAATTCTCACTCTGTCCCAGCGTCGTGCAACTTCCTCATCCCAACCTCATGGGTCCGATTCAAACGCCCTCTCATTGGATCAGAGTCAGTCAGATGATCGAGCCACCCCAATGGACCAGACTGACAAATCACCCTTCGCCCCCCCAATGGGCTGGCAGCAGGAGAAGAGGGCACTGCAGGAGACTGTGATTGCTCTCCGAGAGCTGCTCTGTCGAATGGCACAGAGAGATACACAGGTGAGTCCATGTTAAATACAACAATTTAAGTCTTAAATTCGGTTTTAGAGCTCTTTTTTTATGGTTTTGTGGTACGCTGTTTTTCAGCCCAGTTACCAAATCTCCTCTTTTCATTTTCACATTCTCTCAATTTGCTAGAATAGTCTATTTCATTCAACCTGATCTTACAGTCTGTACACCCTGTATTAGATGAATCTCCATCACTTATCTGAATGCATCTTACAGTTCCATTGAGAATCTGTGATCATTTCCTTCTCTCTTCCCCAGACTGACGGTAGAGGTGGTGGTGATCGGCAGAGAGAGCCGCAACAGATTGAGGGACAGGTTGAAACCCAGCTGAGGGCGGAGCTAGAGGAGAGCCAGAAACAGCTGAACTCTTCCCACAATACTCAGCAAGAGCAAAAGAACAAATTACAGTCACTTAGGTAGGTATACCCACACACTGAATAATGACATACAAGCAGACCCCTGTTCTGTGTTATATCGGACACAAATCTAAGTGCAAATGCTGAGACTCTTATGCCAAAACTGGACATACAGTATGTCCTCAATCACATTCATTAGGACTTGGTATTTCTACTAATTTCACTAATGATTAGTTATATAACCAACTAGATGAACCAACCAACTCATGAATCTTTTCTATACAGTGTACTAGTGACATTTTTGGCATTATGAACTTTGTTGTACTCACTCTCTCCACCATTTCTTCTATCACGCTCCACTGCAAGATATCTAGTAATACTATAAATTGCAGAAATGCCTGAAAAGTAAGCTAATAAAATGTTAATGGTGTTTGTTCACCTCCCAGGCTGACTGTAGAAGAGAGTGAGGAGACTTTGAGGAGGGAGGAGACCCGAGTTCATGAGCTCCAGCAACAACTGGACCAGGAGAGAGCTCTCATCCTCTGCAGGGAGAGAGAGGAGTTGGAGAGGCAAGAGGTAAGACATGGACTGTAAGAAATGCATACCATGAATCCACAGTGGTATTTAAAAGATCAGACACTGTGAAGAGGCCAAAGTGTCCTTTTTAAGTTTGCCTTTCCCACTCTGAAAGAGGATGTTTTTCTCCCCTCCCCAGGCTGTTCGAGCATCTTTCGAAAAGCAGGGGTCAGAGGTTGTGGCTCTGAAGGGTCAACTGGAGCAAGAGAGAGTGGCCTGCAGCAACATCAGACGTGAGCTACAGATCGAACAATCTCGTAGTGTGCTGCTAGAGAAACGCCTAGACGATGCCCACAAGGGCCTAGAAGACGAACGCCAACGTTCTGTCAATCAGCAAAATCTCAACTTGCAAGAAAGGAGCCGGCTGGAGCGCCTCCTCACTGAAGCCGAGTCTTGCTTAGCTGATGCCCGTTCTCAGCTGGCCGACGTGCACAGGAAGGTGGAGGAGGAGAGGGACCGCTCCACCAGGCAACTGGGCGAACTCACCCGAAGACAGGAAGCTGATTCAGTCAGGGATAGGAAGTTCATCTCTGACATGCGCGCCCAGCTGGAGCAGGAGCGAAGGCAGGGGGAGGAGCTAGCAGCTGTGACTGACAGGCTGAGGGCTGAGCTGATGCAGAACAGGAGGAGAGGGGAAGAGGAGGACAGAAGGAGGAGGGAGGAGTTGCACAGGGAGCAGGAGGTCACGGCCCGTCATCGTGTCACTATGGAGACTCTGGAGGAGCAGAAACAGGAAGCCAGCCGTGCTTTAGAAGTGGAGCGAGAGCGTTCTGGACACCAAGGGGCAGAATTGAAGGAGCTGAAGGAGAAGCTACGACTGCTAAAGGACAAGGAAAGGGAGAGGGAGGAGCAGTGGGAGAGAGAGAGGAGAAAGGAGAGGCAAGAGCAGATGGAGAGGGACAGACGCCAGGAGAGGACCAACAATAAACTGGTAAGACAGCAGCAAGCTGGTCCTGATACTCCTGTAGTGATGTTCATATTTCAGAAGTAGAACTACTTTTGAATCATTTTGAAAACAAACACACCACCTGATGATGAATATTTCTGTCTTCAGTGTGAGTTGGAGTTGTTGAGACAGCAGGACCAGCAGCGTATGCGGGAGCTGCAACACACTCTGGCAGAGCTGGAAAGAGAGGAGAGAGCGATGGCTGCTCAGAGGCTGTCTGGATTGACCACAGCACAAGTACACCAGGCGAGATCCTCCCAACTTCTGCATAAAAACATCCAGACTGACAGCACCCAGGTCAGATACAGGGATATTGGTTACATCTATTGTCAGGGTGCTGTGGCTCAGACACTTATTACTGTTGGTTGCATGTAATGTTGGAATCTAGATTTTCTCTGGATAAGACCATTGGCTCAATGCAGAATTTATATGCTTTCTCTCTGTAGTCCTCGCCTTCCTCCGGTCTGGTAGAGAGGGTGTTAAAGGAGAACTCGGAGCTGACTGAGTGTGTGACAAGACTGAGTCAGGAGAGGGTCACCCTCAAACATGCACTAAGCTGCCTGGAGCGAAAACTACGCCGCTCTGAAAACGAGCTTGCCAAGGTCACCACAGAAACCGAGAACAGACCCATCAATGATACGGCCAGCCACAGCAAGGTGGGAAAGGCCGACACTTGTTTTTTGTGGCATTTGTTTTGTGGCAGTGTGTCTGTGGGAGTATTTATTTACATCTATATCTCAATTACTTTTTCCTGCTCTCCCTCCCAATCTCTTCACATTGCTGGTATGCACATTGTGACTTGATTGCATCCTGGCTACGTGGATGCATAGCCTCATTACTTCAATATCTGATTATGAATAGAATGAATAGCAGTGTGAGCAAAAACATTTGTGGTGCATCCAAAACAGTCACTTAATGCATCCTGGATTATAAAAAGTGTATAAATAATAGGATGACAGCCATCCTCTTTTTGTCTGCAGGTGCAGCGTTTGTACGAGCGCTACCTGCGTGCTGAGAGCTTCAGGAAATCTCTAGTGTACCAGAAGCGTTACCTGCTGTTGCTGTTAGGAGGGTTCCAGGAGTGTGAGCAGGCCACACTGTGTCTAATTGCCCGTATGGGGGCGCGCCCCTCACCCCCACTGACCTCCCAGCACAGACCCCTCACAAGATTTAGAGGTGCTGTACGAGCAGTCATTGCCATCTCAAGGTAGGGAGCATACCAGGTTGTACGAGTGATTGTTTTTTTAATTTTTGTTTGTTTGTGAGAGTGTGCAGTCTTGTGTATTGATAAAACCAACTCACTTTTTTTTCCAGAATGAGGTTCCTGACAAGGAAATGGCAGAGAGCAATTACAAAATTATCTGTATCTGGGACGGTCAATGGGCATGCTCCAGGTCAGCATAGTGAACACTTTTAATGATAACGTGCATCATATTACTCTGTTTGTTTGTGTGTGGCTTTGTTTTTCTCACTCTTTGTTTCTACTATAGGTTCTAGAGCAGAGGTTTTGAGGCAGCAACAACCAAGATCAAACTCTGAATCTTCACCACCCAATAGAGAAAGTAGTGCCAGCCACAGAGACACTGTGTCAACCCTTGTCCCGCCAATCAAATCACCCTTCAGGTTGCACAACAGGTTGGGCTCCTCTTAAACAAACACTATGTTCAAGACTTTCCCAAATATATACATTTTGGTGATTTTGATTTCTCATTAATGGGCTCACTCTTTCTTCAGGTCATACTCCAGCTCTACTATGGCCTCCGGCCTTTCTGGAGGAACGTCCCAGGATCCAGAGCGATCCCTAACAGAATATATAAACCATCTAGAGAAAGTCCAGCAACGGCTGGTGGGAAGTAGGCAAGGTGAGAAGGATTGAATAGAAGAGGCGTGCACCAGGTGAATAAGGACAATGGATGAATTCACAAAGGTGGAGGAGAGGAGAAATATCTGCATCATTTCACGGTTCACTGAAAACGAGGGGCGTGTTGGGTCACAGCATGTCCACTACTTCAAATTTAATGGATTACTGGATGGGGCCACTGCCACTATGGAGACCTGTCCGTGTAATCGTTGCACTGTTCCTCTATGGCAAACTGTCAAATTTGGAGATGTTGGTATTTATGGTATTTTACTGATTGTAAGCATCTGTGACTGATTGCACAAGGCAGTACTCTGAGCAGTATACAGTCCATTAGGTTTGGAATTACACTGGTGATGGTGCCCTAAACATTTCAAGGCACCCCACACTGCAAAGTTAATTGCCATTTAATTTGAGTTATGATATGTTGTATCACACATTGGGAGATGTTATTGGCCATTGGGTATATATTTTCATATACAGCTCTGAGGTGACTGTCCCCTTGTTTGGTCACTCTTGTTCCAGGAAGTGTTTTTACCATTCATCTGTAACATACTGTACATTTTCAGTGTAGGCTTCCCCATTCAGTTCAGTATAAGTAGACAGTCCTTATGTCAAAGTTAGCCAATTATAGGACAAAGAATGATTTTGCGATGAATGGCTAGACACTTCCTGGCACCATGTTACCAAAACCACAAAACCTATGTGCTCTATCATCTCCCAATCCAGTAAACAAGACTCACTTAGTCCCGCCTCCAAAAGAGGAAACGAAGAGGCAGGGACAGGCAGCCTGTTCCCCTGATATGATTGGTTATCGGCAGCGCTGGCTGCAGGAGAATGGGACGTGGCTGTACCTGAGCTGCCTGTCGCCCCTATACCTGTATGGTCCAGGTGAGTGTGAGTGTAACATACTCACTCCACCAAACGGGTACCAGAATGCACCTCTCAGGATCAGTACTAACTTGGTCAACAGTCATTTTTGAGCACACTGTAGATGGACAGTTTGTCATGTGAGTAGTGTTTCACTGCAGGGGCATTTTCTCATGTCTTGTTTTACAGAACTGAATTATCTGTTGCTGGTATTGAAAATTATGTTTACATGTCTGTCTCACATTCATTGATGTGTGTTACACTACTTTAGGGATGTTGGATCAATATTGGCAGATATTTCCCCTTTATTGGCCAATTCGATTTGCGTCAGAAAAATATCATATTCATCTACAAGTGCTATTACTTACTTGTTTCATTGCTTCCCATCTACTAGCGGCAAAATAAAATGCAGAATCCTAGCTGCTTGCCTGTATATTAATTAAAAATCAATTCATGGGTTTGTGAAAGTCTTTCAGTAAAAAGATGAAAAATAGATCTAGATCTAGTCTGATTGGGGTTTTTTTTCTGTGCCCAATCCAGGTTCTTCTCTTCTTCACCCTCACCCAAAGAAGTCTGACCACTGAAAGAATGAATGTCTCCTTCCATCTTACCGTCCCAAAATTGTTTGTTTTGAACCCATGTATACAAGTGCACAAAGGGATGTCAAGAAATATTGAAGTATTGAATTTTTGATAAAGATGCCTGTGATTTTTATAAATCCATAAATTATTTTTTAAGATTTGTTTTTTTCCTTCTATTCCCTGTACCTCAGCTTTGTAAAGGTGGTCTGAGGTCCTGAGAAGTTTCTTAAGTTTTTAAATTAGTGCTGTTGCTATTTTTCTACCTATGGTTTTATACCCGTTTATGCTCTGTACATAGGTCTGCTACTGGCCATGATGTTCATCATACATGTGTCAATGTGTAATGTTTTTGCACTGGAAATCAAAGATCAATATAGCTAGCCAGTTTGTAAATGCACAAAGGTGAATACATTTGTTTGTTTTGTATTAATGTTTCTACCATAAAATTAATAAATATTTTATTTGTGTGACTACAAACAGACAGAGCATTGATTGTCTTTCATGACAGCTCGTGATTTATACACTTCTTGTAAATTCATACACTTAATAATTCTAAGGAATTGTGTGTATATCTAAGAACATAACATTTATCAAACATTCCATTGGGAAGATGGGTAGCCTTCAAGGCCCCTCTTACTGGTTCAGAACCAGTGGCTATTCTATACTTAAACCCACTACCCTAGGGTAAAACATCCTGCTTTGTTGATCATGTTATATAACTACTGTTCATATGCTGATGTGTCACTGACGCTTTTTGCCTCGTTGGTCCGAGGATACACTAGTTTAATCTCGAGAGGCCGCTTCAAATGGCTTTCTCAATTTGAGCGTTGCCATTGGTCTGAATTTAAGGTTCCGCCCACCTCTTCTTTTTTTTACGTTGACGCCGAAACGTTCGCACTCTGTGTTATCCACACCGAGTGACGCACATCCAAAGGATGTGATCACATTAGGGCTAGGGCTAATGCTAAAGCTAACACTAAATGGTGTGTCGTAGATTGTGTTTTGGCATTGTGTGTCTTGTGAAACAGACCTGGCCCGTGTAGAAGACCTTGTTTCCATTCTATTGTATTTGTCTGGGATGTATGGATGGATAATTGACGGAATATCGTCGCTCTTTGAGCCCATAACGGGGCAAAACCCCACGGAGTGGCCTAGGAAAGGTAAAGGGGAGATACCCACGCGAGCTGGCGTGACAGCGGGGGCAGAACGGCAAGAGAACCACGGTAGACCGGCTAAACGTAATTACCAGAGGTTGGTTGTTGAAGCTATCGGTCCATTTTTAGTAAGCTGTCTTAACAGTTAACTGACGTTAGCTGAAGAGTCGCTGTTGCCTTAACTCTTGTCCGCTTGTTAGTAAGCTAACGTTACTAATAGTAACCAACTACCGGGTTAACTGGCTAATGTCAACTAGGTGGCTTAACATTGATTTAACGTTGTCAAACTCTTGCTTCTTGATAGATAGCGATGCATGTATGAATTACATTCTTTGTTTCATTCTTAATTCATTGCCATTTGGATTTTTTTGTTACAGCGTTTATGTCGCAGACAGTGTTTGTCAGAGTGAGCCGGTGGAGGTGAAAAGATGTAGGCGAGGTTTGTGAACAATTTTGGCGTAGTTTCTGACATTCTTGTACAAGTAAATGCGTGGCAGCAGAAGATGATTGATTTGCTGTCTCTTGTGTTTCAGATGTAGTCATTAGCTTTGTGAAGAAGACGGTGACAGGGGTAGCCGGTCTGCTCAGACTGCGAAACCCACTGAGAACCCACTGTGAGAAGCATAGACGTTATGAAGAAAGTCAGGTGTGTGTTTCTCTCGTTCTCACTCGTTCAGATAGATCCAG
Organism: Hoplostethus mediterraneus; assembly: GCA_034670385.1. Lineage (NCBI taxonomy): Eukaryota > Metazoa > Chordata > Actinopteri > Trachichthyiformes > Trachichthyidae > Hoplostethus > Hoplostethus mediterraneus. The sequence continues at coordinate 9,208,626 of JAXDDW010000007.1, forward strand.
TTGGAGTGTGATGCAGGGAGACTTCAATACGATCCGCTTCAGATACAGAGGCACAGCTACTGAAATGTACAATACATTTTTGTCCTATTCATCCTTGGGATGAATTGCAATGACTACTGCGAGCCAGGCCTGATCGCCCCACATCAGTGTCCGACCTCACTAATGCTCTTGTGGCTGAAGGGAAGCAAATCCCTGCAGCAGTTTTCCAACATCTAGTGGAAAGCATCCCCAGAAGGGTGCCAACTCCATATTAATACCGTGATTTTGGAATGAGATGTTTGACAAGCAGTTGTCCACATACTTTTGGCCATGTAGTGTATATTAAAATAGGCCTACTAGTAGATCAATGCACTATTCAGTTTGATGCGCTGGCTTTACAATCATCATTTTTATCCTACAACTTGAATCATCTTGCATTGCCTCCTTACATCCCTTACAGCCCGTTACCCTGATGGGGATAGATGAGCTCCACACCTCATGGCTGAACAGTTCTGAGTGGAGGATGGGTAAGTAAAGGCAGCTATGAATGCAGGAAGAGAGTGGTAGCTTTTAGGGAGAAAATCCTTCTATATGTCTGACTCTATTACATGTCACTTTCTCTCATACGCATTCTCTACTCTCATTGTGTCTCTACAGATAAACCAGTGGGTGGACTGAATGAGAGGGAGAGGGGCAGTAAGAGTCCCTTCCAGAGTTCCTCACCTCCTTTGATGAGGAAATACAGGCAAGTGGTCTGATGTTTAAGTTTCACTTTGTTCCTAGCATGTTCAATTTAATCACTGTACTGCCTTTCACGTACCCAGTTTTCCTGTGGTTAAACTTGTAGATCTGCCATGTAATTGCATAATCAATGTCTCATGTAAGTAGTATATTTTTCTATATAATGTTCCCTGAGTAATGTACATTACCCCTCTGAATCCAGTGGGGCAGGTCTTCCTACAGGGATCCCTGAGAGGGGGAAAGATAGGGATAGAAGAAGTTCCCTCCAGCTGCTGCCCTCGAGGCCCACTCTTAGGGTAGGAATAGGAGCGGGGGTTACCAGCTCAGACCCGGCGTGCAATGGCCTTGTATACAACCGATGCTACAAGCCCAGTCTTACGGTGGAAGAGGTAAATGGCTTATTGGCTAATGTATTGTTTTTTACGTTTTTATTCATTTAGAAATCCTTAATTTCCATAATACTTAATTTAGTAGATTTTGCAACAAAAAAAACGCAACAAGAGAGAATCACACTATAGCCTCATTGATCTGCTTCAAGACCTCTTCATACTCTGTGGCTTTGTTGGAGCAACCAGTTGTCATGTGTTTGGATTCTGCCTCCAGGCAATAAAGCAAAACAATAAAGAGCACTACAGGCGCTTGTTGGAGATGGTGACGGAGAAATACAGCAAAAGCCAACCGCTGCCTTTCAACCAAACAAAACCACAAGAGTGAGTATTATTTCAATAAATAATTATTTATTCATGACTCATTATTTATGTGAAGACATAAGAGTCAAAGTCAAATCAGATCCATGTAACAAAATGCCTCAAATCATGCGCCTGATCAGATTGTGATAGCTTTCTCTTCTTTCCTCTCAGTGAGTCACTTCCACAGGGTGAACACAGAGCTGCTGCTTTGGGAAGAACCTGTGAATCTGTACCCAGAAAGACGGGACCCATTACAGGTAGAGACCGCTATAGACCTTACTCACCTCAAACAAAACCTGCTGGGAGTCTGCAAATGAATGTGCACTTTTAATAATGCTTTCCATTTTGGTTCTTAAAGTGCTACTTTTATCCCAAAGTCACAACAAGTCGTCTTCCTATCAACCTATTATGTTATTCCAACAGAGTTGCGTGGGTATGACAAAATGTGTTATAGCTCCCCATCTGTTGTTATTGTTTTCACACTTTGGGCACTGTGAAGCTTTTTGAGGCTGTAACATTGATTAAGGGCTATACAAATAAGATTTAATTTGTTTGTCTTTGAGATAGTTTCATAAAGATTTAACCCATTCCGTGGCAAAATAGTTTCCCCTGTTTAAGCCTGTTAACCAGAACTTTAAGTGTGTCTGTATCAGTAAGCCCCTATGAATGTGTTTCTACCCCCTACCCGACGAATGACCTCTCATCTCTCTTTATTATACAGCTACCCCAAGTGTGTTTACGTGGAGAAATGCATCTGCAACCAAGGAAGCCAAAGACAGGTTGGTTGGTATATGTGTGTGTGTGTGTCCTAATATGCATGTTCATGAATTACGCTAATCTTTGTAATCGATATGATTTGTCTGCAGGAGGGGTGGTTTGTGTTTCAGTAAGACATTCAGTGGAGCTTTTGAGGACACGCAGCATACTAGAAGTGCAACGGTGGGGATCTCTCTTTCTGTCCCTCTCACACATAAAAGCAGTTATAAGAATGTTATTTTTTAAAACATCAAACAACTCTCACCAGCAGAAACAGGCAGCAGAGTTGGACCTCTCTACAGAAGTAGCTACTCGCCTCAATCTAGTGGACAGAGAGACTCCTGCTTTCTCCCAGCCTGACACATATTCTGCACACACAACCCATACCCGCCACAGTGATGACGACATACCTCGACTGACTAAGGTGAGATAAAATGCTTGCATGAGTGAGATGTGTACTTACTGTATAGAAGAAAATATGCCTTTTTTTGCATTTGGTCATGTATTTATTGTGTGTGTGTGTGTGTGTATGTAGGACATGGCAGCAGAAGTGACTCGTGCTCTGGCTCAGAGTGATCCTAACCTTGTCCTAAGTGCAGCTTTCAAACTACGCATCACACAGAGAGACCTGACTACACTACAGGAAGGCAGCTGGCTCAACGATGAGGTATGGAGTAGCACGTATAAGCAAGTATAAGGGTAATTTTATCTGTTAAGGGGATTATATCTGTGATATCAAGTGTTATTTATTTAGATTCTGAGGGAGCGTTCACACTTCTGTTTTTTTTGGGGGTTTTTTTCAAATTGGACGCCACTTTAATATTTAAGTAAATAGCGAGGGACAGAAAATGGAGCGCTTTCTAAAGTTGAGAACATTCAACTTTGTAGTGGAGTGAACATGACATTGACCATTTTTATTGTAAGATGAGATAGAGATAGATACTTTATTGGGGCGGGGGGGGGGGGGATTCTGGGGTTGCAGCAGCATAACAGTATCACCAAAAAACAGAATGTACAAAATATCAAATACAAGGCCTAAATACTACAATAAACATGAAGTAGAACCAGGATGTGTCGGTGGACAGATGGCATATTTACATATAAACAAGTAAGTAAATAAGACTGGGAAGAGTAAAGCTCAAAATCCTTGTAATAGCTTTTATTTCCATACACGTAAATGCATTGGGAACACTGCACATTCCATTCCAAATCAAAACATGAAGAAAAATTTATCAAATTTGTTATTACTTTACAGAAAGTGAAGAAAAAGGAATATTAGGCTGTTCAAAAAAATAGCAGTGTCTGCATTTACTGTATAAACTGAAAAATGCTTGAACATTTAGCCTTCCTGTGAATCACTGAACTAATATTTAGTTGTATAACCACTGTTTCTGAGAACTGCTTCACATCTGTGTTGCATGGAGTCAACCAACTTCTGGCACCTGTGAACAGGTATTCCAGCCCAGGACGATTGGACTACATTCCACAATTCCTCTGCATTTCTTGGTTTTGCCTCAGAAACAGCATTTTTGATGTCACCCCACAAGTTTTCTATTGGATTAAGGTCCGGGGATTGGGCTGGCCACTCCATAACGTTAATCTTGTTGGTCTGGAACCAAGATGCTGCTCGCTTACTGGTGTGTTTGGGGTTGTTGTCTTGTTGAAACACCCATTTCAAGGGCATTTCCTCTTCGGCATAAGGCAATATGACCTCTTCAAGTATTTTGATGTATTCAAACTGATCCATGATCCCTGGTATGCGATAAATAGGCCCGACACCATAGTATGAGAAACATCCCCATATCATGAGGGATGCTTCACTGTCTTCACAGTTTACTGTGGCTTGAATTCAGTGTTTGGGGGTCGTCTGACAAACTGTCTGCGGCCCCTGGACCCAAAAAGAACAATCTTGCTTCCATCAGTCCACAAAATGTTGCGCCATTTCTCTTTAGGCCAGTCAATGTGTTCTTTGGCAAATTGTAACCTCTTCAGCACATGTCGTTTTTGCAACAATGGGACTTTGCGGGGGCTTCTTGCCCATAGCTTGGCTTCACATAGGCGTCTTCTAATTGTTACAGTACTCACAGGTAACTTTAGACCTCCTTTGATCTCCCTGGAGCTGATCATTGGCTGAGTCTTTGCCATTTTGGCTATTCTTCGATCCATTCGAATGGTAGTTTTCCATTTTCTTCCACATCTTTCTGGTGTTGGTTGCCATTTTAAAGCATTTGAGATCATTTTAGCTGAGCAGCCTATCATTTTCTGCACTTCTTTATATGGTTTCCCCTCTCCAATCAACTTTTTAATCAAAGTACGCTGTTCTTCTGAACAATGTCTGGAACGACCCATTTTACTCAGATTTTCAGAGAGAAATGCACTATAACCAGCATGTACAACATTTGCTGCCTTCGTCCTTAAATGAGGGCCACCTGTTTGACACCTGTTTTTTCACAGAATGAATGACCTCACTCATTGAACTCCACACTGCTATTATTTTGAACAGCCTAATATTCCTTTTTCTTCACTTTCTGTAAAGTAATAACAAATTTGATACATTTTTCTTCATGTTTTGATTTGGAATGGAATGTGCAGTGTTCCCAATGCATTTGCGTGTATGGGAATAAAAGCAATTATAAGGATTTTGAGCTTTACTCACTTTTTTAAACACACTGCTATTATTTTGAACACAACTGTATATACAGAGCTAATGAATGGAAATGAATGAATGTGAAAAGGAATGAGGGAATAAAGTGCAGGGCAGTGAAGAATGTGAATGGATGAATGTGAATGGATAAAGTACAGGGCAAGTGGCAATGAATGAATGTGAAAGGGAACAAATAAAGTGCAGGGTGATAGGTGAATGGTGAGGAGCAACACAGGTCATCAGTAGAGTTGTAGAGGGGTGACCAGTCACTACAAAAAATAGGCAGGGTTTCATGGTACGTAGGCAGCTGACAGTCTACGACAATCGCAACAACCAGAACGAAAATAGAGAACGTAATGGTAGAAACGTTGGGTGTGCTGTTACATTAAAGAGTTAGGATCGAGCAAATTGCCTGTGTCGGTGGAGTTATGAGTGGTTGACAGTTAGTTATTACTTCTGTTTGCTTATAGTGGTAGCTGCTGCAGCTAGTTGCTATGGAAACAATGTGTGTTGACCTGCTTTATCAATTCATCAGCACAAAATGCAGTTGAGGCAACACTTTCTACAAAAATACTGTTTGTATAGTACTGTGTGGCTGACACGTCACCACATAGTAATATAGTACCTCTTATGATATTTCCTCCACCTAGGTGATGAACTTCTACCTGTCCCTGGTCATGGAGCGGTGCTCCGGCCAAGCAGCGGGATTAAAGGTCTACTCATTCAGCACCTTCTTCTTCCCCAAGCTACGGTGTGGGGGAGGGGGTCAGGCTGGAGGCCATGCTGCCGTGAGGCGCTGGACCAAGTCTGTGGACCTCTTCCTCTACGATCTCATACTGGTCCCCCTGCATCTGGGCGTCCATTGGGCTATGGCTGTGAGTCAGAGTTTTCAGAACCACAATGACTTGCTGGATTTATGATTTATTCCCCTATTTGTGTATTTTGTGCATTTATACATATAACTCCCTTAAGCTATTGCTTCTTTTTTTTTACCCAAACCCCACCCCATACCCCCTCCCTCCAGGTGATAGATTTCAAATCCCGGACAGTGAAGTCATATGACTCGATGGGCCAGAGACACGATGACATCTGTAGTCTGTTACTGTGAGTTTTCATTGTGTTCCCATCTTATCTATATTCCATATTATGTTGCTGAGAATAAATGTACAGTATAGTGAAGTTCACATTGGCCTTGAGTCATCCCACCATCTTGAAGGCTTTTGTCATAAAATGCTGTTTCTTGCATAAATGGAGAATAACTCTCATTTCCCAGACACTATTTAAAGGAGGAGCACAAAGTTAAGAAGGGTCGTGACCTGGACAGCTCCAAATGGACTGTTGGCAGCTTGAGGGCCAGTGTAAGTCAAACTGGAACAAATGTAACACTTATATGGATGAATTGTGCCATCCTGTTCTGTGAGACTAAATGTACACTGTGCATGCTTACATAGGAGATTCCCCAGCAGAAAAATGGCAGTGACTGCGGTGTTTTTGCCTGTAAATACGCCGACTATATTGCCAAAGGAAAACCTCTCACCTTCAGACAGGTATATATGTTCACCTGTAATATAATACAGCTGGGGGTGGGGTTTCTGCACATTCAAACATTCAAGGTAACATCTGTCTCTTTCTCCTTAGTGCCAAATGCCTCTCTTCAGGAAGTTAATGATTTGGGAAATCCTCAACCAGAAGCTGCTATAGAGGAACACAACAATCTTCTATCAATCAACCACCAATCACCACAGATATTATCAATGGGAGCAGCAACTGTACAATAACTACATTATGATGAAGATGTAAACGGGACAGAGACTGGGACTTCTAACTCTTTGTTCTATTCTCCAGAAATCAAACACTAGTCTTATTACTTGGTTATGTTCCCTTACCCGTCAGGGACATAATCAAACATAGTTCTAATCTCTGAGTTGTAATTAGAGACGTTATTGGAATGTGAGAAACGTATGTCTGACACAGGCTATGGCACTACTGAATGGCTTTTATATATTTTGACATTGGATTGTTTGTTTTGTTCAAATGCTGCCTTAAGTGCCTTCAGTGGATTAGTCCTCCTATGCTTAGCACACATAATTTGTCTATTTTAGGAAGCTACTTAGTAGCACACACTACTTCAGCTGTTTTGAGGAGCTTGGTTTTGTTCTCATTTGACTGAATCATGAAGTTTCAAGTCACTGATATGTTGGTATCATTTGGCTATGCTTCAACCAACTGATGAACAGCCTGGACACCAACTGCCACTGTTGGCATTCAAGTTATTTACCGACCAATTAGTCACGAAGCTCAGCCTTTGAGTGTAATATGATTGGACAAAATGATAGATCAAATCCCTCCCTTCCAGATCTTTTTTTCAGACAGAAACTGACTAATTTAAAAAATAAAAAAAAGAAAATTTGAGCGTTTGTTTATAGACATTTGTTTTGCTGTAAATTATTTATGAGACTTCGTTGGATGAGAAAGTGTTGAGGGTGTGTGAAGTTTTTCCTATGAATGGAGCATAAATAGTTCCTTGCTAGTTTCCCATAGCTAATATAAGGCTCTGATGGTCCATGGATTATTTCAATGATCATACCGCACAAAGCTAGGGCGCAAACTACTGTACACACCTGCATGTTTAGATCCATGCTAAACAATCTGTGATATTCCCTGTAATAAAGTCTTTGATTTTGTTACCTCGGAGTCCTGTTTTATTATGTATCCCCCAGGATTTCAGGGTTGGGGATACACAACTCACATTCATTTCTAATGGTGGATTACTGTTCCCTTTTGTGTTGCTGGTCACATCTCTGATATACCACGGCATTAATATATCCTTTTCAAATTAGACAAAGGTGGTAATGGGTGGAAAAAATACGTAGACCGGGGCGTAATTTAAAGCTAAGCATGATGAGTTATGAGTCCTAAAATGAATTGGACGGCCACACAGGTAGATATTTTGACTCAAAACACTTCGGATGTGAATTGACAAAATTAGACTTGGTGCAGTGTTCAAGCTTTAATTCTACTAATATGATGAATAGTTCCAGAAACACCCCCTACGTTCACATATGTTTTATATATTCAATTTATTGGTCGTTCTCAAATTTAGAAAGGATTTGTGAAGATAAAAAGTAAACTCGTGATGTTCGTGAGATGCTCGTGAGAAAATGAAATTGAAATTTTCTCCGAATTTCCGTCCACACCACGCAAATAGTGTTGTGTGTTTATAAATTGCATTTGATCATGAGTCTCATTTGTAACTGCAACCGTCAGTTTTTCGCAAAAGTTTGCGTGAAAACTTTTATTGTGAACAAATTTAACCGGAAGTACAAACGATTGCGCTCTTGGTTCAAGCCCAACGCCCTCCAAGGCACACACTCGATGCAGACTCCCGCACTCCGTGGTTACTACGAAGGGATCATTCGCTAGCTCCGTATTGTAGCCAGCAGTGTTACTTATTTGCTAGATATCTGTCCATCTTGCTATATTAACATGAGCGACAACGAGAAAGATTTCAGGGAGCAGGTGAGTTCAGATCACAAGAAAATAGCAGTTACCCGAACGACGCTTAGCTAGCTAACGTTAGCTAGGTAGCGTTAGCTGCGTAGGCAACGCGTAATGTATACCGCCAACAACTTTGCTATCGAAAAAATCGGCCTCAAAACTCAGAAAAGACTTCACATGACGTTGGCATTTTGTGTGAAAAATCTGTAATGCTACATTACTAAGATCGCTTGAAATAACGTAAATTGTTTGTTCAGCCTAGCTAACTAACGTTTGGTAGCGTGGGACTAACACTTTGATCACAGACGGCCATATTATGTTACTGGCTCCAAGTACTTAGCATAAACCCTCCTGGGTATCGGTAACATTTACCTTTACATTACGTTAAGCTGTGTATCACCTACATTAGTTCAGGAACAACAAAGAGCATATCGAGCTTACCTGCAAATATGTATTTAATCTGTTATTCTCCTGGTTTTGCTGTTTTTCTTTGTAGCTTTTACAAAACCAACATGCCTTATCACCCTTGTTTGTTTTTTGTTAAGGTTGAGGTTGGAAGAAGGAAAAGAGCGGAAGAAGTTTCAGATGTGAAGTTGTTATTGTTTGATGAAGCTGATGGTGTTGATGCATGCTACTGTATTGGCGTATGGAAGCTGACAGAAGCAAGCAAGATTGCCCCACTACTAGAGTGGTGTAATGATAAATGGGGGAAGAGGAGGAAAAAAGAAGTCATAATGTCAAACTGAAGAAAGAAGAAAGGAATGGTTGTTTTGAAGTTATGAAGTTAAAGAAGTTATGAAGTTAAGATCAGAAGTGTACGGGGGTATGAGTAATTTCCTAATAGCCTGCTATGTTATTACTATAATTCACCCTGTTTCTCTCTCTCTAAAGCATGCATGACTTTTCCTCTCTGTAACAGAAACATCACTGGTCCATAACATGCAGGATTATTTTCATGCAAACTGGATTTGAGCTTAATTAGTTCATCTCTATTTGACTGAAATACTTCATGAAAATGTTATGTATGACTTTCTTTAGAAAAAATATTAAATCTACAGTATTTTAACTGCTAAATGCCAAAATGCCGTGGACTCCTTTTTAAAGCGGCATGTAGAAGGCGTGATGAGGTCCCCTCGTGGCCCTTTATCCCTAATTGTCTGGCTGACAGTTTGCTGTAGGGTGTATCTAACCTATGTGTCTGGCCTGTCCAGGACTCACGGTCTGGTTCAAGGAGTGTGTCTGCTCGGGGCTCTGGGAAATCTGCCAGCCACTCACCGGCCCATACCCCAGCACGCTCCAAAGATGGCTCCCGCCATTCCAGATCCAAATCTCATTCTCGATCCCGGTCCAAATCCAGGTAAGACAGGATTCTATTACAATGTGTATATGGTGTAGATTTAGGTAGTGTTTTTTGGCTGTAACGTGGGTTTAAACACAAATTCTAAGCTTGTGTGTGTGATGCAAGTAAATGATAGAAAGAAATGCAAATTTTATCGTATATCTCCCCAGGTCCCGCTCCCATCGAAGCTCACGCAGGCACTACTCCCGCTCTCGTTCCCGCTCCCACCGCCGCCGTTCCCGGAGCCGATCTCGTAGCTGGGAGTACCGTCGACGCAGGAGCCACAGCCACTCCCCCATGTCAAACCGCCGCAGACACATTGGCAACAGGGTATGTACCCCTACTTGTACATGCTTAGTTATTTAACTCAACCATTTGCATTCTATTGTTGTCACAGCACTGCAGCCTTTTGCCACATCCATTAAAAACAAAAAAGTCTACAGATTTTGCTTTTTTAATGAAATTATTTTGTACATATCCTGCAATCAACTTCCCAGATGCTGTTTTGAATTATTATAGCAAGGTTGTGGCAGGCTGCATGCAGGCTGCATTTTCCCCCCAGTTTCTTTACACGCTCCTCTGTTCCCTCTCACAGGCCAACCCGGATCCCAATGCCTGTCTGGGTGTGTTTGGACTGAGCCTGTACACGACTGAGAGGGACCTGAGGGAGGTGTTCTCTAAATACGGTCCTCTAAGTGCTGTCAACATCGTATATGACCAGCAGTCACGCCGCTCAAGAGGCTTTGCCTTTGTCTACTTTGAAAACAGTGCAGACTCCAAGGAGGTAGGGAAGATAAGATAGGGGCATGTATTTCAATCATGTAAAGATGACATAGATGTGCAATCAATCCTGTGTTTCAAACCTATATAATGTATTGGAGGGGATCAAGGTGTCATCGCCTTATTAGATACATGGTCCTGTTCTTACTGTGTCGGGATGTCTCTCTCAGGCCAAGGAGCGGGCTAATGGGATGGAGCTTGATGGACGCAGGATTCGAGTGGATTTCTCCATTACTAAGCGAGCCCACACTCCCACTCCTGGAATCTACATGGGACGGCCCACATAGTGAGTGTTTCTTAGCCAGGCAGCTTGATTTAAAAAAAAACAACTAAAATTGGAACGTGCTGGCTTTGAATGCTTTAATACTCTTCTAGTTGAAGGTAACCTCTCATTTTGTGTTTCACAGCGGTGGGGGACCCAGCACATCGAGGCATGTCTCAAGGGAGTACGACAGGGGCTACGACCGAGGCTATGACCGCGGCTATGATCGCTACGAGGACCGAGACTATTACCGATCATACAGGTGAGTTCTTCCCCTTAATGGTCTGTTCGTCCTTATCTACCATTGACCCTGATTGGTCCCATGGGTGATATTAAAGGCCTCATCTATTTTTTGTTGCTCCCTCCAGGCGCAGATCTCCATCTCCTTACTACAGCAGAGGAGCCTACCGCTCTCGATCCCGGTCGCGGTCCTACTCGCCACGTATGTTTTAAACTATTTTTTACTATTACTTTGCAGCAGGGATCAGTATGATTTGCTGCATAAATTTAATGTAAAATTACATTATTCTCGTAAGCTTCACACATACTTCCTGTTACTGGAAGACTTGAGGTTGTGGCTCATATATATTAAGTAATTAATATATTAAGTTTAAATGTTTTATCAACAGATGCAATAAACCAAATATTTGAAATGTTTCCATATACCTCATGATAACGGGCATTACTCCATATGGTAGTTCACTGTTTAAATGCCTCTCTGTGTTTCCACAGGTCACTACTGAGCAGAAAGGAAAGATCAACAATTCAACATCAAGTTAAATATTCTTGTTTTGGGGCTTCTTTTTTTTTAATGTCCTGACCAAGCAGTGTTTTTAAGCTTGTGTGTGTCGTGTGTAAAACCATGGTCCTAAAAGTACGATCTGTGCCTGAGTACTACTCTGTTTGGGCTCAGATGAAACCAGTTATAACAATCACAAATGCCATTTAGCTGAGGGCTGGTCAGTATAGGCTCAACAGGGGTATGGGTTCATATGTTAGCAAGATTTTGTATGGCAAGTTGTCTATATTACATGGTCTCATTTTGCTCTGTTTGTAGCTAGTTTCTTAAAAACTTAGTGTCATTCTTGAATATGTTTCACAGGCCCCGTTTCTTCTTAATTTTGTCTTTTCATTTGTGCACTGTACACAGTATTTTTTAGGTGGTTGTATTTAAGCAATAAAAAAATTCTCTGTTCATGTTGATTTGTTTAATTTAACAGTGCAATTGAATAGTCATTTGTCCCAGCAGTTTTAGAGGTAGGAACACACAACAAATATTATTTGCAATAGTTCAGATATTGTTTCTGTTCTTGACACAAATAAAAAAAGAATATTACTACTGGTACTGTACTGCCATTCTACTCCAAGCTGACCAAAAAGCACTAAAAAACGGTTTCTCTAATAGGTATAGAATGCTGTTGGAAATGTGACAAAGGTTTAGTTGAAAAACCTACAAGTTTATATAGTAATTGATCAAATAAGAACTAAGGGTAAGTTAAATAAATAAATAGAAATCTGGAATCTTCAATGTACTTAACTATGGTGGTATTAGATGACTTGTAAGTGACTGAATGGGACTAGACATACGGCATAACTTGACGAATGGGATGTCAGACCGTGACCGTGTATCCACGACCGTGCATGTTCTTAAACGCCTGCACAACACCAACCTCTCGCGACTCACCGTGGAAAGGCCGGTAGTAGCAGAGTAAATGCTGTTTGTAAATGAATACTTATACAGTTCATCTGCATGCATGTTCAGTTACTATCTAGTATCTAGCATCCATTTAGTTCCCTTTCCGTACGCGTTTGTTCTTCCACCGACCAATCAGAGTTTTTCTACGTCAAAACACTTCCGCTATGCGCTCTGCCTTGCCTTTCCACTGGAACGGCCGGTGTGAGCCCATTTTTGGAGTGGAGACCACGTAGACTATAGACTAATAACAACTATAAAGGTAATGGGACTGGCATTTTTTTGTAGTTAAATAGCTTTTGTAGAGTTTCTCAATGAGTGGAAAATATAGACAATATTAACTCGTGCTTTGCCAGTCAGTATATCGGGCTAGCTAGTAGAGGTGGTGGTAGTTAGCTACCACTGGCTAGCTAGCATGCTGTAAAGCATATGAATGGGGCTGTAGATACACGTTTTCAGTCTCGCTAGCTCATCAGGATCGAGCTTGTTATGTATCCAGATCAACCGGTTTAGACTGAGACTTTCAACAGACACTTTCAAAGCGTTCAGCTGTGGTAGCAATGTTTTGGGAACTCGCTGTGCATCTTGGGTGACTAAAATCTAATTACAGATAGAATGTGGAATGGACAGTACCCTAGATCTCTTGCTTGCCCCAGGGACTTGGCTCTCATTACATTTGTGGTCACTGTTATATGGTTTCCTTTGAGTGTCAAATTTGAAATGAGTAGCGAACTTGCTCTGATAACTGTTGCAGATGCCTCCAAAGAAGGCAGAAGCCCCAAAACAGGCTCCATTAATTGGACGGTTTGGAACTTCTCTGAAAATAGGAATTGTGGGATTACCTAATGTTGGGTATGTACATCCATCTTTGAGTGAATTAAATAATTGCCACTACTATAGTCATTTAAAGATAAATGGTGCACTGCTGACATTTCTTCACACTTTTTTCACCACAGGAAATCCACCTTCTTCAATGTGCTGACCAAAAGCCAAGCTTCTGCAGAGAACTTCCCATTCTGCACAATTGACCCAAATGAGAGTAGGGTGCCCATCCCTGATGAACGCTACGACTATCTCTGCCAATTCCACAAACCAGTCAGGTTTGTGTCATATCAGTGTGTTGCTAGTGTGCTCTAGTTGTTGGATACAACTGGGCCAAACATCCAAGTCTTTCTGGTAATATTCCCCCTCTCGCAGATGATCCCTTTATTCTCTCTCTGTCTGCCTGTCTCTCTCTCTTTCTCTGTCTGCCTCTCGTCTCTGTAGTAAGGTGCCAGCATTTCTAAACGTAGTGGACATTGCTGGCCTGGTTAAGGGAGCTCATGCTGGGCAGGGACTTGGAAACGCCTTCCTCTCCCACATCAGTGCCTGCGACAGCATCTTCCACATGACTCGTAAGTTGCCTAGTCAGTCAGTGCTACAGTCATCACCCACTGTGTAGTAGCACAAAGCAGAGTAGAATGGACAGGTGTTAGGAGGGCAGGTTAGAGCTATTTCCACATTGCTTAACGACTACATCTATCACTACTTGCGTATTTTAGGTGCATTTGATGACGAGGATATCATCCATGTGGAGGGTAATGTTGACCCAGTGAGAGACATAGAGATCATCCACGAGGAGCTGAGACTGAAGGATGAGGAAATGATTGGTCCAGTCATCGACAAACTGGAGAAGACTGCTGTCAGGGGAGGTGACAAGAAACTCAAACCTGAATATGTAAGTTAAGTGTGTTTGTGTGCACGTGTGCTGTGCATCTTAACTTTGGTGGTCTGTTTACCATTTGTGCCACAAATCTCCTTTAAATCAGAGCGTACTCTATAATGGAGAGTATCAACCTATATAAACCCTCTTTAAACAGCTTTTTCTTATTCCTGCTTCAGGATATCATGATGAAGGTAAAGAGCTGGGTGATGGAGGAGAAGAAACACATCAGATTTTACCACGACTGGAATGACAAAGAGGTATGATTGATTGTGTGCTTGAATGTGTTTGTGTGTGATCTGGGTGTGCTAGGTTAGTGTGTACAAATCTACATGACTATAGTAATTCTATGTTTTCCAAACTGGGGTGGACCAGTGGACTGTGGCTGTGGATTCTCAGTATGGTGGGTTTATGTTTGGTTCATGACCTGGGTCATTTTGATCTGGTCATTACTGCGTCACTACAGTTTGTGATTCTCTGACAGGACATGTGTATTATCTGAGTGTTAGGGCTTCACCTGAGAAACTCAGTACACTGGGTTTTGAGAACTGGACTTTGCATGTTTTCCTTGATTTGTGCCCTTTCAATTGTCTCTGCAGATTGAGGTATTGAATAAATACCTGTTTTTGACATCCAAGCCCATGATCTATCTGGTTAATCTCTCCGAGAAAGACTTCATCAGAAAAAAGAACAAGTGGTATGTTGCTTTTTGTGTGTGCGCGTGTGTGTGTGTACGCTTTGTGCACATATTTATCTATTTTTGAACATTCAGAACAGCTCACCTAGCCTCCTGTTCTCTGTAGGTTGGCAAAGATCAAGGAGTGGGTAGATGCCCATGACCCGGGTGCACTGGTCATTCCCCTGAGTGGTGCTTTTGAGTTTAAAGTACAGGACATGTCTGAGGAGGAGAGGACTAAGTATTGCGAGGAACAGAAGACACAGAGGTGAGACATGTACACGCACACACAAATATGTACTACAATTTTAATCAGAATCAGAATCAATTTAACAAATACAATAAATATACATACATTTCTCTTGGTACAGAGACATTGACAGCTCACAGTTTCACAGTACATACTGACAAGTAATGGGACAGTGCAAGACTATGGACAGTAGAGGCTATATCACTCAACATGTATACATTCATCATTCTCTAGAGGCTCAATACCTAATCCAAATATGAACAAGAATAGCCCCACCAACAAAGCATGGGATTAAAGACATTGTTTCATTGTCAAACCGATCAATAGAACTCTTCACACAAGCACTAACAGCTGAACAAATCATTTCAGTCCGTTTTTAATAGTTTGTTTACATTTGTAAAGCTTGCACTGTTCCACAAAGCTTGTTCTCCACCTTCAAGTTAAACTCCCATGATCATGTTAAAATAACCTAAATGTACATGGTCACCTAAATGCAGTCAGTCCTCCCTGTAGAGATAATTTACTATGTGTGCATCTCTGTCGGTTTGTTGTCAGTGTGCTGACCAAAATCATAAAGGCAGGCTATGCAGCGCTACAGCTGGAATATTTCTTCACAGCAGGACCAGATGAGGTGCGAGCGTGGACCATCAGGGTAAGTGTTGTGATCATAAATATGATGGGTGTCTCTGTGCACTAATTAAAGAGTCGTTTCAAAATCCTATATATCCATTTTGGAAAAGAAATGTAATCTAAAGGCCCAGTCTGTAAAACGATTGTTTTGACAAAATAAAGACTACCTACTATCGTTTTACAGTTTTGAATTTTGTTTTAAATTTGTGCTATTTACCATTTTTAAAGAGTTGCCTTCTTTAAATGGTGAATATTCCATTTTAATAATAAAATTCTTCAAGGTGGCAATGTGTCAACAGTTGTGTTGTTGTGCTCCAATAGAAAGGTAGCAAGGCTCCCCAAGCTGCAGGAAAGATCCACACCGACTTTGAGAAAGGCTTCATCATGGCCGAGGTGATGAAGTTTACTGATTTCAAAGAGGAGGGCAGTGAAAATGCTGCCAAGGTACGTATTTGTAACACCACACGCTTGCATGTATGATTTTGTCAATAACCAAGTAGATGTTGTTCAATACTGTTTTTAATTTGTCCCTTGATCTCGCTCCCTCACAGTCTGCTGGGAAATACAGGCAACAGGGGAGGAACTACATCGTGGAGGATGGGGATATTATCTTTTTCAAATTCAACACACCCAACGCACCCAAGAAAAAATAAGGAGACCCGACAATTATAGCAGGGAGAACCCAGAATTCAGTCTAATCTGACCCTTGAGAGCTGCAGTGTCTGCTGGTTTTCGTACCACTCTTGATTTTATGGGAACATTACACCCCCTGGTTGGCCAGAAGTATCTGCCCATCTGGTCTCCCAGGTCTGGACCACAGAGGAATTTCTATTAAATGTTCAAGACATGGCAGATGAGAGCTGTAATAGGAGGAATATAGAAAAGCATTCTATAGAAGCTGACTATACATTCCGATCTGTAATATTTTGAGCAATTTTCCAATTAAATGGCCAACAATGTAACAAATATAATGTAATAATAAAGAGAGCATGCAAGCCATCACACTGTTGAACTCAAGGCCAGGACTGTGCTGAGTCCTGGATGGGATATTATTTTAGATAAAGCAAAGAAGGCATCTGTGACAGCGCCTGATCATAAACCTGAGTACATAATGTTAATTGACACAACTTCTATTGGCTTGGTTTGGGGTTGGGAGAAAACTGCCCCCACACACTATAAAGTTATCTTTCAACTACACCCTGCATAAGAGTTGCTGCTTCATTGACAGATCTACAGTATTGCTCTGTGGATCACCTGGCCATAGCTGACTGTATAGCTTGAAATGCATCTAATTTCACCTCTCCAGGGTTTGAATATCTTTCTTTTTGAGAGTAATTTCTGACCCCCCATCCACCCACCAAACATTTTGCCAAAATGTGGATTTAGATAGAAATCCTGTCCTCTTATTGAAGTAGAATGAGTTGGTGGGGAATAATGTAGAGATGAAACTTTCAAGATGTTACTGTAAGTGAACCAGGATATAAAAGTCATCCTTATGGAAATGCATTTGTTGCGCCTTCACTTATGTGTCCACACTCAATAAAAGGAGACAAACCTATACGGTGGCCTTGCGTATTCCTAACTTGTTTTAGCGCTTGTCCGTATTTAGGAAGTGGACATGAACTCAAGGGATAAAGAAAAAGTTATGCGATGGGAGTGATGTATTGCAAAGGAATGCGTCATGCGAAAATTGTATTTTAAGTATAGATGAGAAAACCTGCAGGTGGTGGCAAATTGTGACGCTTTAGACAGCATAACAAAACTTTAATGCCTGCTTCTTGTAACCGTGCTAGTACAATGTTAGCGACACAAAGACACGTGACTGGGTGCAAAAAAATAACCAGTGCGCAAATTAAAGAAATACGTGTTTATTAAACAAAGGGAAAAAATGTCGAAACAGTTCTTTTCCTGATGTTACTCCATGGAATCAACCGCATTCCATTTCAGTTCTCGTCCAACAACAAACAGGAAACTTACGTACTATAAAAATGATTGACATCTTGGTTGGCCATAGACGTCTCACTTAACCCCCCGACTAGCCAATCATTTTAGAGAAGAACGGCGGGACTTCCTGTAATGTGATGCAAATTCGACGGTCAAGCTTGTTAGTCCCACCTTTTTGTGTTTCCCGCACCGTCAATCAAAATAGAAAAAAAATAGACCCGAATTCACCGATCAACACTAGCCCGCCTTTGATAAAATAATCATGTTCGGAGTTTAGTTGATCAGATAATCTTCCGATTACTACCATTCACGCTATGACTGGTACGTAAACATTTACGCATCGAAGCGTACAACTAATCGGTGAGTTTGTGCAACCTATAGCAAAGCAAGCTACGTCTTTTAATCTTTTGCCAGAGC
Organism: Hoplostethus mediterraneus; assembly: GCA_034670385.1. Taxonomy (NCBI): domain Eukaryota; kingdom Metazoa; phylum Chordata; class Actinopteri; order Trachichthyiformes; family Trachichthyidae; genus Hoplostethus; species Hoplostethus mediterraneus. The sequence continues at coordinate 9,226,626 of JAXDDW010000007.1, forward strand.
TCCAGTGCTAGCTAGATATGGTTAGCTAACTAGCTAGCTGGCTAGCCACAGAGTTGACAAAGTAAACATTCAATCTGAGCCGAAATCGCCTCAGAATCGTCGTTGCAAAGTTGAGTTTCGCAGTCAACTCCTTTTGGACTGAAGAGTTGGGATGCTTTGCGAGATTTTCTGGGAGGCAAGAGTTGAAGATTACAGAGTTTTGCTCAGTTTCCCCCTCTCTCCCTGCTAGCGCTAGAGCAGCCTTTGAAACAAGGAGAAATGGCGTCCGCGGACGTGGACAGCAGTCAAAGCGAGTTTCTGCAACACGGCGGCGGAGCGGAAACACAGGTATCCGACATTTTAGGTCGTCTTTTCGCTTTCTCCTACCTATGATTGCTGGATGTTTTTGAGAGCATGAAGTTCACACGTTTTAAATTTTTGATGCATGGGGTGAAAGCCGTACACTTCCTGTGTTCCCCTCAATAACGGCCACCCACTTTACCCCTCTAAAACCCGCCCATAGTGGGTAGGACACTGAAGTCAGTCACTTGGGTCGGCTCGCTGAAAGATAGCCCGTGTAACTTGGGCTGGGAGAATGCAGTGGTCTCATAGTGTAATATGGGATAGCGTCGATAATCAAAACAGTAGCGTTCACTTCGACAGTAATAGTCACCCATCCCCCATCCCTGCGCTCGACCATTTCCATGCAGGCTAGGGAGCATGCAACCTGAATCTGTGTGTCGGTGGTGTAACCGAGCCAGCTAATGCCTGTTTTCGTCGATTCTATGTATCATTACAAATCTTGCTTGCCCCCCTCTGTCTTCCTATGATTCACTCCTTGATGTATCAGCAACGTCTCTCCATCAACTGTTTTTCAGACAATAGCTAGACTGGTTGAGTTGACATGCTCCCTCCTTCTCTGATGAATTACTGTCTCCTTGGGGGTGTATGATCTATTCTCATTAATTCAAAATGGTTAATTTTACCCCCAGACAACAGATATGTCAGCCATTCAGCTAACGGGTCCAGACAGATGGGAGGTGTTAACTCCGGTCTCTGTGAAGGAAGACCAGGGAGTTGTCCACATTCCGAACTCGGGAATTGTCACGTCCAATGGGCAGTATGTGCTTCCTATTGGGAGTATTCCCAACCAGCCCATTTATGTTACAGCGTCTGGGAATGATGCCTCAGCCAATGGCGTGTCTGGTATTCAGTATCAGGTAAAAAAAAAAAAAAAAAAAGACAAACACACACATTTAAGACCCAGTAGGTTTTGTTTACTGGCAGTGATGCTGACCAGAACTGTCACCCCCTCCCTCAGGTCATCCCCCAGATCCAAAATGCAGATGGAACACTTGCAGGATTCCACGCGCAGGGATTAGACGATGGCACGGGACATATCCAGCTCATCCCCGATGGCAGCCAGGGCAACCTTGGAATCAGTGTTGCCACAACGACAACCACAGACCTTCTGACGCAGGCGGGGCAAGTGCAGTCAATCCAAGGTGTCTCATTGGCTGGGGGGTCAGCATACACTGGCACGCTAGGGCTGCCCAGCAATATAACCTTCGTTCCCATAAACAGCGTGGATCTGGAGTCACTAGGGCTGACGGGCGCTCATACGGTCCCTATAACAGCAGGTGTCACCGGGGTAACCGCCGATGGTCACTTGATCATGGGAGGTCAGGACGGAGGAGTCAAACAGTCACTAGTGACCGTGAGTGATGCTAACGCAGAGCTCTACGTGCCAACCACCACCACCACTTCCTCCTCTACATCCTCCCATCTTCCTGAGACCATCGATGGCACTGGTGTTCTGACCCAAGCGACCGCTGTATCGGCTGGCATCTCTGACCCTTCAGAGAACTACAACTCCCACAACCACCTGCATCAAATCCAGGTCAGAATGCCTCACTGTAACATCTCTGTGCCTACGTGGTTGTAATGCTTTGATGCCACATTACGGCACAATAGTGTCATGTTAAATTCTGTTATTGTACATGACAATTCCTGCTTGTCAAAGCAGCTTTTTATCAATCAAATGTAACCGTCCCTTGTGCTGTTCAACTAGGGTGAGCTCCTTCGTAGAAACCTGGCTTGAATGTTGATTCTCACCCACTGCCTTTTATTCTGACTTATTTTACTGTTCGCTTTATTGCAGGTGTCAACTCCCAATACCACCACGATCTCCCAGCCCATCCTACATCTGGCTGGGGACAGCCAGGCTCAGGGCCAGGACCTGGCAACAGGGCAGACTCTACAGAGCGTACAGCTGGTCAACCCAGGGACCTTCCTCATCCAGGCCCAAACAGTCACTGCTACTGGGCAGATCCAGTGGCAGACCTTCCAGGTAAGATATGAGGAGCGTGTGGGGATGTTATGTTCCAGTTCATTTCATGTTTCGGGACAGCAGGGTGGCTCCGTTGTTAAAAAGACATTCAACCAGACAACCTGGTGTGTGATCCTTGTGTTTCTTCCACATTTCTCTCCAGGTTCAGGGTGTCCAGTCTCTCCAGGGTCTCCAGTTGCCCCAGGGCCAGGGCCAGGCCCAGCAGCTGACCTTAGCCCCAGTCCAGACCCTCCCCCTGGGGCAGGCAGGCCATGTCAGCCTGCCTAACCTCCAGACCGTCACAGTCAACTCTGTAGCACAGGCTGGAATGCAGTACACACAGGGAGAGGACGCTAATAGTCCAGCTGGTACGGACTTTTAATTTCTTTTTACTTGACTTGATAATTCATATGGTCGTTTTGATTACCTTCAGGGGCCATGAAACCCATTCAAAACCAGTATATATATACATACACTCACCAGCCACTTTGTTATGTAAATAGCCTGCTCCTCCAAACAGCGAATCATGTGACTGCAACTATAAAGCATGCAGACATGGTGAAGTGGTTTAGTTTTTTTGTTGAACCAAACATTAGAATGGGCGAGATGCGTGATGTAAACGACTTTGACCGTGGTGTGATTGTTGGTGCAGAAACAGCTGAACCCTGCTGGGATTTTCACAGACTGTAGAGTCTCTAGAGTTTACAGAGATTGGTGCGATAAACAAAAAAACACCCAGTGAGCGGCAGTTCTGTGCCAAAAACACCTTGTTAGTGAGAGAGGTCAGGACAATGGTCAGACTTGTTCAAGTAACAGAACGAGCACAAACAGCTCAGCGGTGTGCAGAAGGACACCTTGTTGAATCCATGCTGTGAAGAATTCAGGCTGTTCTGGAGGAAAAACGGGGTCCTACCCAGTACTAGATTAGGTGTACCTAATACAGTGGCCAGTGAGTGTATATTCCCAACAAATGCACGACCACCAATCTTTAAATGAAGCTACTTTTTTGGTAATCTCCCAATCATTGCTCAGTCGCCCCCGTTTTTTCTCCCTGGTTCAGACATCCACATAAAGGAGGAGCCGGACTCTGAGGAGTGGCAGCTGAGCGGAGACTCCACCCTGAACCCCAGTGACCTGAACAACCTGCGTGTCCAGATGGGCGACGAGGACATGGAGATGCCCAGCGAGGGCAAGAGGCTCCGCAGAGTAGCTTGCACCTGCCCCAACTGCAAAGAGTCTGGAGGAAGGTGAGCCTCCCAAAATACACACATGCACGCACACCCCTACGTTCATACAAGTATGCACACACACACACACACACACACACACCATACAAAATAAAACAATACATTCTTTCTTCCCACATCTGCCAGGGCTTAAAACATCCGGAAAACTCTCAAAGATCTAAAAGAAGGCATTAAAATGTTTAAAAATGTCTTAAGCACATTGAATCTTCCTTGTATATGAAATGTGCTGTATAAATAAAAGTTGCCTTGCTGTAAATATAGTAATTCAATTTCTATTATATTATTAAATTATTTCTTCACTATCTAATGCAGGTTTATTTTTACTTGCGTCTCATTTACGTCACAAAATGAGTTTTAATGACAGTACATGATTCTGTACACTCAGGTGATACTGGGTTTAGAAAACATCACAACTGCTTTACTAAACACAGTAAAGCAGTGTTTATGTCCATTATGTCCCTAAACATGTAATTTGCTGGTGTCCTTCCCAAACTGCTTATTCACTTTATTTCCAATTGAACATACCCAATGTACTAAGACTAATTTGTTTTTACCAGCTTTATGTTTCCCGTATTTAAGTTAAATTGGTCTTATATCCAATTTAGGTAGCATTTAAAAGGTCCTAAAATGTTTTGATTTCAGCTTTCTGAAACCTGCAGATACCCACTTACATGTAAATACAAATATTTGATGTGTCCTTGCACCCTAGAGTGCATTCTTGTTTCTTTCATCTTTCATCTTCTTTCTTATGTTCTAACTGGAAGAACAGGCGATCAGCCTGTTGTGTTTGTGTCTTCATCTCAACCTCCTCTTTTTCCTTCTCAGAGGTTCAGGCATGGGTAAGAAGAAGCAGCATATCTGCCACATTCCGGGCTGTGGGAAGGTGTATGGGAAGACGTCTCATCTCCGAGCCCACCTGCGCTGGCACAGCGGAGAGAGACCCTTCGTCTGTAATTGGATGTTCTGTGGCAAGAGGTTCACCAGGAGTGACGAGCTTCAGAGACATAGGAGGACACACACAGGTGAGACGACGCCGACGAGTCCTCTTTCACATCGCCCTTAACATAGTTTGACAGGCTTTTATACAGCACTGCAAAAAAAGTCTTAGGCACCCTAGATTTTTCAAAATATAAATTTGGTCTTAGATGTAGATTTCTTTTTTGGTTTTCTGAATTAGTGTTTTTCATTACTGCTCTTTATAGTAATTTTATTTTGAAATTTATAAACGTTTCATTATTTTTGAAGGCATCTTCGCAGCTTCGATTTTTTGGGGGGGATTTTTTTTTTAATTTTTACTTAAGGCTTTTGCACAGTACTGTAGTTGTTTTTTTTAATGTTTTTTATTTCTTACTGGCTTTTATTTATTTAAGTGTTTCATTGTCTGGAAAGTAATGATGGCCTGTCACAGTACGTTTGGAAAGTGCACCATGTTGGAAGAGTGACCACAAAAGAGTGACAGAAAAAGCTCAAAAGACGAACTATCCTGGTCCTGGGCAGCGAGCCTGTATATTCCTTTATTTGGACATTGTCCTGTTGGTCACCATACCAGTTGAGTCAAAACACACCAAAAAAGGGAGAAAATGAGTAGAGAATGAGAAAATCTGTAGCAGCTAATCTTAAATGTTATGCGGTTAAGTCCATAAATCATCAGCTATATTGACTTAATGATATCTCTCTTTATATCATATAATAAAACCACTTCCAACTGTTTATTACTAAATGGTGAGGCTTCTTACTTTGGATAATGCTACTCAGCTACTATTACTCAGTATGAACGATCCATCTGGGACACGGATGATTTTGGTGTTTTCATCCCTTAATTGGTAATGTGACCAACAGTAGAATTTCCCCAAAAACTTGCTGCATCCCTTTAATGGTGTTCAGTTTATAAAATTGGCAATAAAGGTCATGGATGGGGCGATGGGGATGGGGCGTCCTGCTGGCTCAGTTATCTAAGGCACATACCACATAACAGTCCTTCGAACAGTCCTGGGTTCGAATCCGGCCCTGGACCTATGTCGCATGTCATCCCTCCTCTTTCACCCAATCCTTCCTGTCTCTCTCTACTGCTATCTATCAAATAAAGACAAAAATGCCCAAAAAATAATCTTAAAAAAAAGGTCGGGGAGGAAGAAGTGGTAACGCTACAATTCCTCCATTCTGTGTTGTTGTTATTGTTGCATAAATGCTTGATGTCACACGTGTTCCCTATGGATGTTTTTCTTTCTACCCGCTCACTGTTTCACCCCTGGGTTGTGTCTGGCAGGAGAGAAGAAGTTTGTGTGCACGGAGTGCTCGAAGAGGTTCATGCGCAGCGACCACCTGGCCAAGCACATAAAGACTCACCAGAATAAAAAAGGCGGGGTTTCCTCCTCGTCTCCACCCCCTAACGACACCATCATCACCACCGATGGAACCACACTCATCCTCCAGACAGCCACCACCCACGACCTTGTAGCCAATCAGGAGATCCCTTTGCAGCTGGTCACTGTGGCGCCCGGTGAGGTCATGGAATGAGAGGGGGAGTGGCTTATGTGAACTGGCCTATCACAGGGACCGCTTGGGCTTTTCTCTTCCTTTTTTTTTTTTGGTTTGTTTTTTACATATGAATATATACGTAAATATATATGACAAATATATATATTTTAAGTAAGAGTTATCATGACTTTATGTTTGTTTTTTGCAGTCTTTTTATAGGCGAGCAAAAAAATAACATTAAAATGTGGTTGCTATGTACACACGCGCACACACACACACATACAGGAGAACATGCATAGACACTCAAACACGACATGAATACTCAACACAATGAAATGCCTTATTTTGTATCATACTCTTGTATAAAATGCTGGAGGTGCATGTGTTTTTTAAGCTTTGCGGATGTAACTGTAATGGAGATAAATGTGTTTGTCAAATGATGAGAATGACTGGTGATGGTTTTGGAAGAGGGGGGGGGGGGGGAAAGGAACTAGTGTACCTCTTTTTACTCAACGTCTCTGCAGAGCCGTGGTTGTGAGAGTTGGGTATTCTGTTTTGAAGCAGCACGGCGTCGACTGCATGAACTAGCACTTTGTTACGCCGTGCCGCAGCGCCACCGCAATCACCGATCTCCCCCCCCCCCCCCCCCCAACAGTACAGTCGTATTGACGTCACGCCGTGCTGCTTCAGGGAGAACCGATGTTAGCAGGTGGTCAGCGTAGGGCGACAGTGCCACTGATTTTAAAAAGTTGGTCTCGTGTTTTCCACCCCCAAAAGCCCTCTTCCCCCCCCCCCCCCCCTGGGAACTGGGAAAGATTCAAGTTGTTCTGAAAAAGGGCAATTTCTTCCAGTATCTGGTCAGTCTGAACAGAATGTCTTGGTCACCTGTCCTCACGAGCACACCCGTCCGTTGTGCTTGCCCAAGTCAAAAGCATTTTGTTTTAAATATGTTTTTATTTTTCCTTTTTCACACATTTTTGTTTCGTTGTAAATTCGTTTTATTTCAGTTTTCCCACGTCTCTTGCCAGTCTGGGTGTTGTCTGAATCGGGCCTCGCGCCGATCACAGGGTGAGGAAATGTAGAATGGTTACCTCTGAAGGGCTCTTGTCATTGTCAACTCTGTATGGTGGCAGGGAAAAAATACCATGTACCAGTGTTGCCGTGTGAAGAGAAACGTATGCAACGGATCAATGAGCCCGAGCGGAAGTGTTGTCAAACATTCCAGTTGGATACCGGTTGATGTGGAATTACTGATTTTTGCAGTAACTTGTAATTGTGGTCAGACGTCACTCAGTCTAAAGGAAAACAATCACGCCATTGTTTTATTTTAATTAATGTAATCGTTTCCTCAGTTTGTCCATGTTTGTTGCATTCATTTACTTGTATATCTTTATTTTCACATTGTTTATAGAAGCCATTACTTAAGTTAGTTAACTGAATCTGTTGTATCAAAACCTTATTTTAAGTGATTTCTTTTTTTTAAAGAATTTGTAAAATTTGAATGTTACTTTTTGTAAAACCTTTTTTCAAATGGATCACAATAAAAGTCTGAAACCTTCCAGTAACAAGCTGCGTGCCTGTTGAGGTGCCCTTGACTGCACCCCCCCCCCCCCCCCCCTGCGGTGAGGGTCTCGGGTTGTACTTCCTGATTCCTGGATGTAAACAGATCAGGGAAACTAGTCATCTCAAGCCAAACACTATCAGAGGTAGAAAAGCCTTGACGTACACAAAGCTGACACCACAGGCTGTCGGGTACTTTGTCAGGGATTTTATTTAACAAAAAATAATATCCAACATTAACAGTACATGTGGTCAAATCAAAGACAGGAGCAGTTGGATGATGGTGACAAATCCGTGGATATTTTCTGATCTGATCTCATGGTTGTCCTTCCCTTCAGAGTGATGGATGGGTTTTATGATTCAATTAAATACAAGCTGGCCCTTCTGTCACAAATTCAGTGTGATGTTGCATCTTTCCATACGTTGCCTATGTAGCCTGAAACATCGTTCCCTGAGAGTAACGCTGTGACATCACCTTCCCACAGCACACTGGGGAGTCAATCAAGCCGGCCTGTATTTTCTTTTCTAAACTGGGTCTGTTGCTCAGGGCTTCATATGATGAATGCTGATAGTGGCTGGGCAGGTTAACACTCAACCATCTTTCACACCTGATGTGATCTGACTGGAGGGTCTACAACTGCATAAAAGATGCATTTTATTGTATTTGCATTGGGATATCACATGATTTTCCAGGCCTGTGTAAACCATACAACACCAGTAGACCAAACTGTAACCTTTACCTAACCAGAGGAAGGCCTAGCTGCATTTTCATCAGCATTCAAATTCTTATTTAATCTTGGAAATAGGTTATAGAGAGATGGTTGGTTTGTAAGTAGGCCCAAGTCAACCAGCAGTGAGCTTTTCTTCATGAGGGTTATGATCCGACTGGGCTAAAAAACAAACAAACAGGGTTTCCACTCAGTGTAAACTCACACAGACCAAAATGTATTATAGGGGAATAACTACTGGAGAGAATTCATAGTCATGATTTGTTTCAACAATATATACATTCTTACTGCCCGCACACACACACACACACACATTTGAAACCACCCTCACCCACCGCTGTAACTCCATTACACTGTAAAAAGAACAGAAAACAAAACAGAACAATGTTTCAACCATTCAGCTCTAGTCTGTGGTCGCTCTTTCAGCTGTTCCCGAGAGAGGAGAGCAGCCTCTCCACGAAGCAGGCTCTTTAAACAGAGTCCAATTCACTGCTCCACCACGGCTCCCCTGGACACTCACAACTCTGTGTGAACATCTGAGAGAGAGAGAGAGAGAGAGAGAGGGATAGGGAGGGAGACAAAGCGGGAGAGACATTTGTCAAGTAGTCAGTTCAGGGTCATTAATCAGCGAGAGATGTCCGGGTTCAGAGGGAGGGAGAATGAGGGAGAGACTCAGACACAGGAGTGGATCTACTGTATTTAGTACCTGTGTCTGGCCGCTGTGCTGTGTGGTTTTCTGCCGCTTTCTCCTGAACTCTGGTCTGCAGCCGTTTAATCTCCTGGTCGTAGTCGGCCCACTCTGCCACGATCCTCACCGCAGCCTGGAGCTTGGGCTCTTTGGTCATGGGGTTGTTACACTGCGGAGATCGGGAAAGACAAGGAACAGATCAGTTAAAAAAAACCCTTCCATCCCTCCTCAGCTCGTATTCTCTTTTCCTAGCTCGTCACGCTTAAAGCTGCACTAGGCAACTTCATGTTAGCGGCTCAATGGCAGCAAGCTGTAACGTTTTTTTTTTATTTTGAACTCCAATACCCAGAAATCCTGTAGCATAGCAGTCAGTAAACTGCACACAGGGCCAACCCGGCCTCTCTGTGATCGCCTCATACCAAAGGATACAAGAGGGAGGAGAGAGGCATCTATGATTATAGGAATACTGTAGGAGCATTAAGCATCTTTGTCATTATTCTTGGTTGCTTGTATCCGATAAGAAGCTTATTCTACTGCTGCACTCATTTTAAGTCATCTTTATTTTTTCATGTGTTGTCCTGATCACATCCCAGACGGTTAGTACCAGGTCTATGGTCTTGGCCTTCTTCTTGGTGCTGTCGTCACACCAGGTCTCGCACCACAACCACTCCTGAGGCAGAGACTTGATGGGCACCTGGTGGATCATGTTGTTAGGCAGATCCTGGAGGGGGACAAACAACGAGGACGGAGAGCAGGACAATGTTTTTAATTAAACACAGCCACAGGAGACGCATTAAAGACATTTTCAGGCCAAGTGTGGACATTTCATATCTGAAATAACAAATGTAAGCAGGGCCAATGAGAAAGCCAGACAGACGGACCTGGTCCAGGTTGGACAAGCTGTTGGGGTCTTGGCTGAGCCCCTGGTACTGTCCTCTGAGTCGGTCTCCTGCCGCTATCTTACGGAACTTCTTCAGGTCCACCACGTAGAGGGCGCTGGAGGGGAGAAGCGTATGAAACATGTATCAACGTATGAAAAATGCATTGAAAAAGAGAGAGAAAAGGGTTCCTGTGTGTGGAGTCTCGGCTACCAGAGCGTATACCTGATGTGGTACTTACCTGATGTGGTACTTGCGCCCGGCGAGGTGGCTGGCCCAGTAGCCGGACTTCCAGAAGCGATAGCCGTCCATCTCCCTCCTGCTCTCACAGAACGGCGTGTACCCGTACGGAGCTCCCTCCAGGTCGAAGTCTCGTAGCTCCTTCAGGTCCGTCCGCACAATCTGGAGGAGAGATATTACATATTACATTTTGGGGAAAAAAACAAAAACAAAACAATAACTCAAGAGTTTTATTCGTCACATACACATACATGCAGTGAAATGAAAGTGGCAATGCTCACGGGAATGTGCAAATGTGTAACTCACACATATTTTCAGTTTCAAACTCCATATTTTTTCCAGACCTGAATTTCTAGGCTTCATTTGAAGATTTTGTTCAATATAATATAATATAAATAAATAAATAAATATATATATATATATATATATATGGGTTGGATGACAGTTTGTCAGTGAGGCCATTACACTATAACTGAAGATTATTATTCACAACAACAACATTACAATGTGACATGAGTCTAACTACATAAAATGTGTTGTCATATGTGTAACAGGACTGAACACATATTTTCCCGAGCCTTTCCAGACCATTTGTGCAATTTCAGATTCCAGATCTGCTTAGGAAGTCTAATAATTACAACCAGAACAGTATTTTTCCCGTAAACCTCACCAGGTAAGAATTCCTATCCCTGAGTATCATCAGCTTAAGAGAAGGACGTTAGAAAGAAGATAGTACATATGGAAAGAGGCAGGATGAGTGATAGTTTTAGTGTGTTTGTGTGTTTGTGTGTTTGTGTGTTTGCGCGCTAACCTGATCAGCATCCACAAACAGGAACTTGTCGACAGGCGAGAGGGAAGAGCACGTCCAGGAAGAGAATCTTGTAGCCCCAGATGATCCTCTGCTTCTCGGTCTGTTGGTGTAACCAGCGAGGCCACTTGTACTGGACCAGCTCGTACTGGAAACCATACTCCTCCGCCATGCGGGGGATGAACTCCTGCAAGACACGGACAGACAGGCTTTTCTTTAGATTCATTCAGGGCATCACAACTGTCCATATATCCTGATCCTGTAATGGGCCTGGGAGTGAACATGGACCCAGAACCAAAGTTACTCTCATCTCACATCAAACGTCTACAGGAAACCGATATGCAACGACATTTGAGGGTATCTGCAAATTTCATCAACTTCAATTTAAGACTTTAACTCCTTTTTTAATGCCAATTAGAATTACATAGGAGACCAATTTCACATTTGAAAAAAAAAAATTTGAAAATGAAAACTGAAAACATTGTTGTACCTCTAAATCGGGATTTAACTTTAATTTAACTTTATTAAATTAACTTTAATAAAGTAAAATAAGACCATTTAAATTTGAGTTTAAGACATTTAAGATGTTTTCAGGTCCTGCAGGCGCCCTGCATCAGGGACATAATGAGGACAACACAAACACAAGCAGAAAATAATGGAAGTAGAAGTGACGAAGAGACAAATTGTGTCCAAAAAAAGTCTTGAAATGTCTAAACCAAGATGTATACTATTTGTTCCAAGGAGAACAGACATCTCATCCCTGCTGCATATTGCCCTGACGGTTTAAATTCCTCCACTGTTATATTCCCCAAATCTCACACAGACAGGAGAAGCCAACCCCCTCGGTGGAAATCTACACATCAAAGTTGCGATGACAACTGATTCAGTGCAGCACCGACAGAAAAACTCTACCTTGAAAGTTGGGGACAGGTAGTTCTTGAGGAACCAGAACTTGACGGGAGTTTTGGTGTTTTTCAGAACTGACAGCATCATGATCCTGACAGGGAACAAGAAGAAAGACATTGGTGTTGGGAGGACAAAGGAACAGAAACTCAGCAAGTAAGTGTCACTGTGCAACAACAACAACAACAACAACACAAACTAAGGATGCAACTTTTCTTTTTCTCAAGGATTTCAGAAACACGACTCCCATTGCTTTCTGAAGGGAAACGACACTGTGTCTTTAGGACCCTGAACACACCGCTGGCCCTCACCTGAGGAACCTCTCGTACAGATGCCCCGAGGCCAGGGAGAAGATGTTGATCACATCGTCCTTCTCTTGCTTGGGCTCCTCTGTCTTCACGCCACCCTGTGAACCCTCTGAAGGAAAGAGGGAGGAAAAGGCACAAAGTATTTATATGTAGGCTACATGAGGAGTGTGTATCCTATTGTTTTCCCCCCTCAGTACCACCTGTCTGTGTGTATTCGGTTGTGTCAAAGCCTTACCTGGTCAGAGACTCCCAGAAACCAGAGTCATTCTCCTGCGTCCCATCGCTCAGCAGCTCCTCATTGAACTTGTCTGGTTTCTTCTGGACCTGATCAACAACACATTCTTTTCATCAGTTAGTTGACTAACCAACGAGAAAAGTGATTGAGATTAACGAAGAGATTACTCCTTTCTCTTTTTAAAGTCATTAAAACGTTCAGTCTCAAGCCATTCTGCAACCCTTCTAGTATGAATTTGGTCAGTTGTGGTGATGGAGACAGGATTTTTCCTATCAGCCATAGTGTCTGATGGTCATCACGTTATCGCAGGCCAACCAACCTTGACTTTAATGATCCTGCTCTTGAAGTTGTTCAGCACCACTATAATGTCATCGGAGTCTGCTGGGGAATCTGTACCATCATGGCTGTAAAAACAGAACGAAGGAAAAAACGATCAGAACAGAAAATGAACTACTAGGAGACTAGCGACTAGACTGAAACATGGATTTGAAATCTGACTGGATATCTCAACTTGGTGAAACAATGCGGCTAAGTGTTGATTTTGGATCTGTCTTTTCTCACCTGTAGATCTTGTAGATTTCGTCAGAGCGTCCCTTCCTCAGCTTTAAGATCCAAGCCCCCGGGTTGGCCTTCAACTGGAAGTAACCCTACAGAGCAGAAACAGGATTTATACCAGGAAGAGATTATAGAAGTATATTAACAAGCTACAATGGGTGGAAGAGTTGGTCGAGGTTCACCAACTTCTACAGACTCTAGGGTATTACACAGCAACAGTTCATAGCTCGGAGGTTTGGACGGGTCACCTACCAGGTTTGCCATGACGATCGTATCCACGATGACGGGCTCGGAGGCGGTTCCCAGGGTGAACTGGAGGCCACGTGGGGGCTGGCCTGTACTCACATCAAAACAGTGGCCTTCCAAAAGCAGGTGCTCCAACTCGTACTCCGCTGCTACGACACTGTCCACCTGAAACCAGAGGGGGAGGAGGACTTAAAAACACATGAACACACATGAACACACATGAACACACATGAACACACATGAACACACATGAACAAACAGACAGGAGTCCAATATATCTAAAACTGCTAGGATAGAGTGTGTGCGTTATCAACGTCACCCCAACATGTACACAGACCCAGGTACAGTCTTACCTCTTCCAGGTAGATGTTGTCCAGGTCGTAGCGTGTGCGTACAGACTCGACCATCCAGCTCTCCGGCGTGTTGAGGTTGAGGGTGAAGAGGGGAGTCTGAGGCATGTCCAGGAACTTGGCCATGGGCCCGGGAGAGAAAGCACCATCCGCCTGGAACGCCACCTCCGGCTCCAACACGTAGCGGTAGAAACTGGAAGAGAGTTACAGAGGAAACTAGTCTGACACAAAACCAACCAGTGGAGACTTGGAGGAAAAGTTATGTTCATCATCATCATCACCTGAGATAAAGCCTACGTATCATATGTGTATACGTTTTTAACAGAGTACATTATCAACTTCAAGGTAGAGAAAACACAGAGAAGATATTGGATACATGGGGAGGAATATTGGTAGATAGGTGTCCATGTATGTGTTGTGTATTCACTCCATGTAGAGAAATCAATGCAGGTCCCTGGTGTGCTCACCTCTTCAGAGGCATGTCAGAGAGTTTGGACTGGCAGTTCATGAACACCCGCATGTTCATATTTACCAGCTGCTGCAGGACCTGAGGGTGGGGAGGGCAGACGGGTTAGAAATCATTTGCAGAGAACGTGAAGGAGAGGTCAGCAAATGAATTAATCAGAGAACAGAAAACAGCCTGAGGAAATCAATCAATCAATCAATCAATCAATCAATCAATCAATTCAGAAAGGGACCACCACAGCCTACCAATAGGAGAGGAGCTAGTTTCTGAGCATCCCTGGTCACGGGATCCACCACAGCAATCACGTCGAAGTACACGTCTCCCTCCTTAGGGCGGATCTTCACAGCACTGCCGAAAACCAGAGAGTTGTTAGTTTCATGTATGTTAGTGAGAGGATGCAAGGTTTAAGTCTCAAGTCTTTATTGGAATTACAAAATGGCAGAAAAATACAAACTATTTAGATGTACCCGTATTTTAAGTAGATTTAAGGTTATGAAAAGAAACATACAGCTTTAAAAAGTTTTATCCTCGGAGATAAAATTATGTTTTTTTTATCATTCATCACTCAAATCCTTTGATTTGTTTGAATGTGGGATAAGTGTTAATGTTGTTGTTCTACCTGTAGCGGTCATCTGCAAAGCCATATTCTACCCGGGCCTCTCCTTTGGGCTGAGAGGAGAGCAGAGCGTCCACCTTCATCACAAGATCGCTGGCCCTAGGAGACATGAGACATTATCTCAGTGTATCACAGTCCCACAATGTTGGAAGAGCCTCGTGAAACCCTACAGAGGTGATGGTGGAATAGAAATACCTGTCCTCCTCGGTTCCAAACTGTTGGACCTTGCTTTTGATTCGCTCCCCAGATGTCTTCAGGATGATGCTCTCCAAAAGGAGGAAGTCATCTTGGTTAAAGACCTCCCCCTCCTCCAATGGACCAATTATCTGTCAGCAAGGAGAGAGAGGTTTTGATCTATACAACAATAATAATCTTTTTCTATATTTTCCCTTCAGTGATATCTACAGTACATAAGTATAATATAACAACATTTGTATTTTTCTTTTACTGTCATTTTTGTTTTAATACATATTGATAATAATAGTTGTTTTTAAACTAATGGAGGATTTAACCTTTCAGGACACCCATGGAGAAGAAAGACAGGTTGTCGCTACAGGAAACCAAGCATCTGTCTCTCCTCCACTGTGTACAGTATGTACAGTTAATGTGTGTGTGACTCACTCGTCCATTGCTGATGACTGCTCTCTGTCCGTTCTTCAGTTTGAGCACATCTCGACAGTAGGCAGCGTGGGAGAGCAGGAAGTCCACTTTGGGAGCCTCATAGGCACTCCTGAACAACGTCATATCCATACCCTGAAGAGAGACAGGCAAGTGATAGGGGGAGGTTAAGAGGGAGAAATGAAAGGACAATGAGAAGTTAATTCAATGACTTGGGTTGAGGCTTATGCGTGGAAAAAAATCCTTTACAGCAGAACCATTAACTACTGTGCTGATTCAAACCCCTTGGAAATGGTTGTTTGTGTGTCTTCTTACAGAAAATGTGAATTTGTATGACTGGAAACAGCTTGAAATAGCAGGTGATTTGGTTTTCAGGCCAGTTCTCCAACCCCTCTTACCCCGACGGCAAACTCCCCGATGTCGGCTCCGTTTTCCAGGGCCTCGGCGGTCTCTTCCTTGGCCATCTTGGTGATGAAGTTCTTGGCGTTGTTGGCCGTCTGCGTCTGCATGGCAGCCCAGATGGCCCGCGCCACGCGGCTCGTCTCGGCGGACGGACTGTCTGACGGGTTGGTGATCATCCCCAGTCGGACATTGTTGCTGGTTTTCTGTTGTACGGTAAGTGAAGGTTAGAGGTTAGAGGGGGTTGTTGTTGCTTTGAGGAGGGAATAACAAAACACCCGGTTTTACTACATCCACTGGTGCCAGAAAAAACTACATACCTGTTCTGGGATTGAATGTTTTTGCATTTTCTAAATGCACCTCAGCATTTTCTGCCACCTGGTGGCCATAGTGGGGTATGACTGACTGTAGAGACGTGTAGGCCAAAGCACCCAACGGTGTGATAAACTATGTATAATAAACTGATAAGCTTTGCAAGGTGTTGTATGATTTAAACAACATTTTTGTCTTTATTTGATTGGTTTGGGGGGGGGGGGGGGGGGGTTGTTGACATGTGTACACGCCTTAGCCAACTGAGCTACCGGGACGCCCCTAAACAACATGTTTAATGTAATAAGTAAAGTAAAGAACACTCTTTACTTAAGGCGGTGTGGTATGAGTGTCTAATTCATACCACGTATCCAATGTACTTGCTGATGTAATGCATGATGCAACAGTCTCTACATGAGAGATGGTGTACGAGTGTCTTGTACCATGTGTCTGATGGCGTCGTAGAGGAGCTGGCGTCCAGAGGGCTTGTCAAAGTCTCCCACCACCCAGAAGGTCACAGGGCGGATGTAGCCATCATCTGACAACCACAGAGGAAGAGAGAGAGGCTGTTTGAACATCGAGTATTAAGGTGACGTTACACAGGCAAAGGAGACGGGCCACTGTGACTTCAGCAGGGGTGAACTTCGGCAAATGGGACAAAATGTACACGGATGGCACAGTGGGCTGTAGGGAACAAAACAATTTAAAAAATGAGTCAGTTAATCTACATTGCCCCAATTGCTCCATGCAGCGAGGACAAATGACACAAAATGGACTGTGACGCTCTCCTTTCAGGAAGATGGAAGACACAATGATAAAACTTAAAAGCAGCAGTTGTGCAAATCGTTTTTTTACTACTTATACTTCATGCCCTAATACACAATCATCACAAGCTTAGTTAATCATTTGTGTCCTCTGAGAAATGCAACACAGGTGGAAGAACGGTGCTGGATTCACAAATGCATCAACACTGCCAGTTAAGTAGTTCAAGCTAAGCAGAGGAAACAGAAAGAGAGGAGGAAAGGGGAAGACAAGGAGGAAAAGGAGGGGAAACTTACCATGCCTATTGGTGGCGGTCATTCCTGATCCAGGGGAATGAAAGAGTGAGAAGCAAACAAGGAGGAAGAGGAGGAGAATATAGAGAAGGGTAGAAAGGAGAATACACAGAGGGAGTATTAAGGCTTGAGAACGACCAAATTATCTTCAAACGCCGATCGCTCTCTTTTCCATTCAACATTTACTTTTCTTATGAGCACTGAGCAGCAATCACACCAGGCTTTCCTGCAGCTTTACCTTTCTTGGTCATGTAGTTCATGCTGTTGGCCACAGCAGTGCTCTTCTCCTTGGTGTCCAGAGTCAGGAAGCGAGCATAATCGTCTACAAAGTAGTTGTCTGCAGACGGGGAAAGAAGCACGATGAATATGAGAGTGTGTGGTGTAATGGAAAAACGCTTTTTATTGTCTAGATGCAAGTGTGTGTGTGTGTGTGTATGTGTGTGAACATGCACTCACTGGTATCAGACAGGTCCAGGTATGTTCTGCTGGTGGACAGTACCCTGGGGTTGATGCGAGGAACGACGTTGGGCTGGTTCATGATGAAGTCCACGACGTCGTGGTCTGTTGCCAGCTCACCCTAGCAGCCACACATACAGGCAACGACTCAGTGACAGGAGTGATAGAAAAGAGGGTTCTTCACTGTGCTCGGGTACGAACGCCCTCTCAGGTATCACGGCTTTTACCAATAAAGCTTGGCTCCCTGTGCACTAACTCACCAGGTAGACGGCTCTCTGGTAGAAGGAGGTGGTCTCCAGTATCTTGTGCATGGTGACGGTCTCCAGCTCGTCCGGGTCCAGCTGTTCCCGCTGGTACGGCATGCCATTGTACATGACCACGGGCAACGGGCCCACACCCGTCTGCTCATAGTAGCCACGCCCTTCCTGGAGGAGCAGACAGGAAGTATGTTTCATATCCAAACAGATGTATCCGAAAAAGGTGTCGACAAGTTGGTGTTGACAAGTAATATCAACAAAAAGATGGAAGCTGTACACCTCCCTCTAAGAAAGTCCAAGTTGGACCAAGCCTCTATTGGTGCAAAGTGATGCCGCCACCCCCCCCCACTCACCTTCCTGTTGTTGTCGTAGCTGGAGTCAGCTCCCAGGATGCTGCTGACCTCCACGTAGGGAAACCTCTTCTCCAGCACCTTCACCACGTCCCCAACGCTCAGCTGCCCACCGATAGGCACACGGCTTAACATCTGGAGGGAGAGAGGAAGATGGGGAGAAAGAGAGGGAGAAGGAACGAACAGGAAAAGGAGAGTTAGCAAGGAAAAAACAAAAAACGCAACTTTGCCAATTTCTGCTTCGTCCCTGGCGTCGAACTCTCCATGCTGTTAATCCTCCTCTCATCAGGATGAGCGATGTTACGAGGGCAGAACAGTCCTCGTCACGATGTCCGTGGCGGGTTGACTCACCGCTACGACGGCTTCGAAGGCGCTCTGGCTGTCCACCTCGTCACTGACGTAGTTGTAGGCGCGGACCAGCGCCACACCGGCATCCTGCATGCCGTCGATGTCGTCTCCGTCTGACACCACAAACACCAACCCTATCCTAGAAACACACACACACACACCAACACACCAGGTTTCTACAACCATTTGCACTTCTACTCTGTAGATCTCACGATTAAAATGCAGAGGGCATATGGTCTGCTCCATCAGCATTCAAACAGACTGGTCATCCCAAGATGCCAGGCACCGGGAGGGATCAAAGGTCTCCCATCCCTTACCTGACAAAACTCCTAAATGGAAATGGATTTTAACCAGACTATATCCCAACGGACTGCAATTGCACTGCAGGTTTCCTGTTTCGTTCAGCAGATTTCAGCGGAGTACCTGACCATTTAATTCAGCGAGCGTCTGAATTGTAAACCTGCAACGTTGCTGCAAATACCAACAAACTGAAAGGTTTAGTGCAACATATACATGGCATACTTGTTGTGTTGTAGTGATGAATAAGTAAAAAGCTCCAGTCAACTACCAAACTACCAATATAACTTAAAGGAACAGAGCATCTAAACGTTGGACTTTTGGACCCACAGTGCAAACATTTGGCTACAAAACAGTTCGATTATGGTGCACAAGCTGTTTGGAGGAATCTGATTTTTCCTCAAAAGCATTTTATGCTTTTGGTTGGAGCTGTAAAAACTTGCTGTGAAGATCTATGAAGGTCAATGGAGTTTCAACTGACATGGGGATGAGCAGATGATGAGAATACTTAAAAGAAAGCAGGAATAGAAAGGAATTTCTGATTTTTTATTACAGATTTCATCTTACTGAGTAAACTATCTCATAAATAACAAAGTGGGTGAACAGAGTTTAGTCTGCCCTCCACTAGGGTCCACCACTTCCCTGATGACGGGGACAAAACACACACACACACACACACACACACCTGAGTGGGATGTTGTTAGTGTAGAACATCTCTGCAACACTCAGCAGCTCAGCAGAGTTCTCCTGGCTTGGGTCCAGAATAATCACCTGCAACACACACACACACACACACACACACACGTTGCTATTTTTCACCAGGATTCAGACCCATTTGGATTCACAGGGGGGGTTCACAAATTGGATGTGTACGCACCAGATTGTGGAAGTTCTTGCGGATCTGCCTGATGACTCCAGGGAAGGTTGGCCTGAGCAGCTCCTGCACGTTGTAGGGCCACGAGCTGTACCTATGGTCCGTCTCCAAGTTGTTAATCCACTGCAGAGGAAAGGGCAGGCAAGTGGAGAGAAGAGTGAACGGCTGGGAGATGGTTGAAAGAGCAGCCTGCGCCCACGCCACTGCAACCGAGAAATTACATCTGACTGCTGCTGGATGAAAAACTCCCATCCAAAAAGTAAGATCCTCAGGTATTCTTAGTTTCCAACTGAATTTTAACTAGTTTTAAATGTGTTTCATGGGTCCTAGATCCATGAGGGTATTAGGGGACCTCCAGGGGTCCTTGAGGGACTCCAGGGAGATCCCCAGCATATGAGGAATAGTTTAATTTCACAATTATTTCCCTAGAATTTAGCACAATGGGAGAATGTATAAGGATGACTGGTTTTATCAGTGGTTTCACCGCCTCCTCCTCACCTACTGACTGGGTTTGTCAGGTTCGTGAGGTCTATTTGGGGCTCTTAAATAAGCCTGGGACACAGAGGACCATGCAAACCGGGGTGAAAAAAAAATGTAGTGACTGGTAAATTTAAGGATGCCTTCATTTGGGGGTTGGGTCATGTGTGTGATTTTCTCACGTTGATGGCGGTGTTGCGGATGTCGACAGCGTAGTCAGAGTCAGACGGCTGGACGTTGAGCTTCAGGATGTCGTGGATGTAGGGCGTCTCGATCCGCAGGGAGCGCAGGCCCTCCATCACCCTCGCCTCGCTACGCAGCACCTCAAACACACTGCGGGTAGCAAAGGGAACAGGGGTGTGTGAATTTGAGTGTGTTTGCAAGCATGTGAGTGTGTGAGTGCGTGTGTGTGTGTACCTGAAGATGTCTTGTGTGTCCAGATCTATGTGCAGGCCGTTGATGAACAAGGCTGAATCGCCAGGCTGCAGCCCCAGAGTTCCTTTGAAGAACTACAGCGAGAAAAGAGAGAGAGAGACGACTCAACACGACCAAATGTCCCGTTCACTTTAAAAACCCTGAACCCCCCGCGTGGTTGCTAGCGCTGTAGCGTGCGACGTCAAAGCGAGTCATAGCGCGGTCAATTGTGCTGTAAAACTGGAGGCAACAGTCAACACAGAGCTGTAATGAGGCAATTTGACAGCTCCAAACCAGCAGTGACAGCTCTGCTTGAAGCCAGTCCGTTTAGAGCAATCACACTCCACACTCAAGCGTAATAAATAGAGAAAGGGTGAATGTGAGTGTGTGTGTGTGTGTGTGTGTGTGTGTGTGTGTGTGCGGGCAAAGGAAAGTAATTTGGCACAGTCAAATTTCATTACAGAAAGACAAAGACATCATATTAATCAGACTCCAGACACAGCAATTACAACAAGACATGATTAACACAAATATTGTTCATCCTACTTTAACATTGAGAGAGAGAGAGAGAGAGAGAGAGAGAGAGAGAGAGAGAGAGAGAGAGAGAGAGGGAGCGAGAGAGAGAATATATTTGTGAGTGTGTGTGGGAGTGTCCAGACTACTTCAATCAATAATCATTCCTCGCTGCAGGACTGACTGAGTTTGCCGAATGAATCACCAATCCTGTAATTAGGACGTTTGCTGCCCCTCCACCCGCCTCCACCTTCCTCCCACCGCCACCCACACACCCAAACTCCTGCCTGTACACAAAGATAATGCATGGACAGCTTAGGGAGAGGGAGTTGAAGGAGGACAGGGAGGCAGGAGGGAGAGGGCAAAAAAAACATATGACAACACAAACAAAAAAAAAAGTGATTGCTTACTCCATTAGTGGAGCGAAGCAAAATACATTGGTGGAAGCTAAATTCTTTTCTAGCCAGATGTTGTTTACAGTTCATCACATAATAAAAGTAAAAAGCAAAACAAAGCAAAAAACAAATGAGACAAAACAGGCAGGCCAAGTTCTCAGCTCGTGTTATTTCCTCGACGACGGCGGAGACGTTGTGGTGTATAATTACGCAATCTATTTTCCCTTTTTCCCCTTTATTGGATTATATTGGGATATAGCTGCGCGCTAAAACACAGGTTGACTCTCCGACCACTCGACAACAAGTCAGCAGCGAGGAAAAATCCCCCACATGCTGGATGAAGAGAAATGAAAAGGGACTGGAGCTGATAGCGGAGAATCTGGAGTCTCAGGCTGGATGGTGATTTCCTCACTAGTGGCTGAATGTTAGTGGGAGAAAGGATGGATGGAGGGATAGAAGGATGAAGGGATGGATGGAAGGAAGGAATGAGGGTGAATGGATCTTACCTTCTGGTTCTCCCCTATCTCTTTGCGGATCTCGGAGGTGACCACTGTTTTGGTGATGGACCTGATTGCCACAGAGCAGATTGAACTATGAGACTGCAGATTGGTCCTGAGGAAGTATCTGTGCATACCAAAACTTCACGTGTGTGTGTGTGTGTGTGTGTGTGTGTGTGTGCTCTATACCTGGCTTTAGTGGGGAAGTTCTGACTGAGGTCCCTCATGACGTTGAGAGCATCAACAGAGGGAGCAGCAAGGATACGAGCTGCTGTCTGGAAACTTAGATCTGTGAGAGGAAGGGTGGGTGGATGAGCAGGGGGGGGGGGGGGGGGGGGGCAAAGAGGGCAGAAAGATGGTGAAGACACGGGTGGATGGAAGGGGCATAGAGAGCGGGGTGTGCACAGAGGGAGGTGCAGAGGGGCATATGGCGTAGTCCATGGTGCACGCCCCAAAGTCGCAAATTATTGGCCCATGAAGTTTAAAAGAAATGAGGAAAAATGCTCTCTTGTCCCTGATGGAGAGGATATAGTTGAAAATGTGAGACAATATATTGTATTTGCACGGCGAGGAGATGATGGTGTAGTAAAGACTATTTCTATGCAGTGAGTGGTTTTGTAATAGTGTTGTAGCCAGTGTGATTATTAGTCCCTGGAGGTCTCCCTCACTCTGTAAACAGGCAGAGCTAATGAGACCCAGCGGGCTACAGGATAAAGATAAGACACCCACAGGACAGCTGACAATCGAGCTCAACTCTTTTCACATCCTCTCTTCACTACGAGCCAAAAAGCTCCATGCTCACGCTGTGACCAGGTCTAGTAATAACAATAATCTTTATATATCACTTGCACTGATAAAAGCGCATTACAAAAAGCACGGAATAGTCAAAAATATAAAGAGTAGATAGAAATTCATTTGAAAGTCGGTCAAAAGAAAAGGTGGTAAAAATGCATGATGTAGCGTCTGCATGATTGGAAACGACGCTGACTTTAAAAACCCCAAAGTCTTCCCACGCATCTCAACTGCACTGCAATCCGTCTACAACTCAC
The DNA here is from genome assembly GCA_034670385.1 of Hoplostethus mediterraneus. Taxonomy (NCBI): domain Eukaryota; kingdom Metazoa; phylum Chordata; class Actinopteri; order Trachichthyiformes; family Trachichthyidae; genus Hoplostethus; species Hoplostethus mediterraneus. The sequence continues at coordinate 9,249,548 of JAXDDW010000007.1, forward strand.
ATATTCTCACATATGAAGTAAGTGAACTTCCATCGGAGAGCAACGTATTCTACCACAGTACCACGCAAGTTTAGATCAGCAGTGAACCAAAACTAAACATCCATTTTTATTTTTGTCAGCCTGTTATGGTTTTAGCCGTGCCAACTTTTACAAATTAGTTCTGCTCCACACTAACAGTCTGCTAAGTGTTCGAAATATGAACTTATGTAGTGCCAACAGGCGTAAAGAGAGACTGGTAGCAATGGTATCACGCCAGTACTTGGATGGCTCATTTCTATACCCACAATCATGTTTAAAGTAGAGAGCAGAGCAGAAAAAGAACATGTTGACTGAGGAAAGAGGCGATGAGAATAGGAGTTGGAAGGAGACCCACCTTGCATTTGCCAGACTTTGAGAGGTGCCATTTCATTGGTGCTCTCTACTAAGTGCTTCCTCAACTCTTTCAACTGTTCCTTCAGCTCTGGGTAGAGAGTCCTGAGGAGAGGCAGGCAGACAGAGAAATTTGTCAGCTTAATTTATTGATTTGGGAGAAATGGCTAGGGTCTGTGCAAAGGGAGGAAATTGGAGGGGGAAGAAAAACAAAGACAAAGTGAGGCTAGGCAGTTTGGGCATGATGCAGTTAGCTGGAGGTAATCCAGGCCTTGAGTATTGATCAAGGGATGAAGTCACTCACTTCAGTTTGCCAAAAAGGAAGCCCTGGACCTCGTCCATCGGATCGTTCCCTCCTATCATTGTAGCGTTCACCTCCGCTCCTGAAACCACGATCAATTAACTCATTATTCACATCAGGACTCCTCTGGGTTCAACAGTATGCATGTATGTTTGTGTGTGTGTGTGTGTGTGTGTGTGTGTGTGTGTGTGTGTGTGTGTGTGTGTGTGTGTGTACCTTGGACCTGTGTGTCGTCCTTTGCCTTGTACTCCTGGTTTTTGATGGCCAGCTCAACTCCATACCCAGACAGAAACACCATCTGACTGCTTGGATTCTGGAGGAGAGAGAGAGAGAAGTTGTAAACAGATGAGAAGGAGAAATTTTCTCAGTGGTAAGTGTGACAGATCCCTTGATGCCTGGCATGAACACCACCACCCCCCCCCCCCCGCCCTTGTGAAGCCAGATTGTTTTCAAAGCCTGAATGCATGTGTAACAAGTCCAAGAGGCACTGTAGATGGAGAGCAACTTGAACTGTCCAAATCATCCCATTGTAGCAGCACTGACATTTAACAACAAACATTTCACAACGTTCCCAAACCACCAAGTAAGCAGAAATGAATGTTCGTCCAATTATTGCGTAACCGGCTGTATTAACTTGTTATCTGTATTCATCTTCATCTCCGCAGTGAAAAATGATTCTCACTCTCAGAAGGAAAAACAACAAACACATGTGCTCGCTGACTAGTTTGACAGCTTTGAAGTACGGAGGACCAGCTGTTGCTTACTAACTGCTGAAGACACTAATTGCCCCCTAATTGCCCCCTCTGTTTTGAAGTAAAAGAGAAAGAGAGTTAAGTGTTGCAACCTCTCGAGTGGCCAGGATTTCACGCAGAGGAGACAGATGGTAAGAATAATTTAGCATAATCACAAGGAAAACTTATAAAGCAGATTTGCATGTTGGTGAAGAAGCGATCCAACTTCATCTTCAGTGAGGAGACGTGTTACAAATGCCAGGTGTGAACGAGGATGCCATTAAAACCTGGCCTGCAAATACCACAACAGAATAGTTTAACCTTTTCTTGTCCAGGGATGGACGACACCTTGTCATTCACCCCTGGGAGCTGCCCAGTACAACCACAGTCGTCTACTGTTGGCAGCTGAGCAGCTCCATCGGAGTGATCGGAGCTTAAGTGCCTTGCTCAACGGCACCATGACAGTAGGTGTGGAGTCAAATGGGAGAAACAGGACCGAGAAGAATTGGGATCTGATTTGGATGAACCCACTTCCAGTCCTCGCTGGGTGTATGTGCGCTTGTGTTCACGCTACATCTTCTACATACATACATGGTGTGTAAAATATGTTTTATACACCATAAAATATGTTTTATACACCAAGTGCAAATGGGGAAATACATATAAATCTCAAACTGTAAATGCTAAAGCAATGTGGAAAGAGGTCCTGCGGTTTTTCTACTGCTCATACTTTACATGCGTCACATTCCATCCAGTGCAACTTCCTCATGTTTCATTGAAGCAATGCACTACTGGTCACTCAATACACTTCCCTCTTCATGCTGCTCCACCACACTCAGCCTCAAATATTAAATGTGGAATATAGATATGCGATGTATGTAGTCTACTGTAGTATGTAGTCTACTGTCCCTAGTATGTCTTGTGATACCCCTCTGTCCTGTTGTCCTTGTACCATCTCTACTTCTGATTGTCTGACAAATTACTGAACATTTACTAAACTCGTCAATTAGTCTTGAGGGTGAGACTCTCTCTTTGAATGTGAGAAACACTTACCGCCAGGTAGTGGCGGAGCACGTAAGTCACCAGGCCTTTACTGGCTTCGGCTAGTATGACTTCGTGAAGCCTCTGGAATTCCGGTTTTCCAATCTCGGCATATAGAATGACGACAGGGGCGTCGGGATTTGAGCCTGGGAATTTGTGATCACCTTTGAAAACATATGGCTTCGGCCTGAAAGAGACACAGAGGGATAGAACAATGGGGAATGAGGAGGGTGGTGCTGCACAGATGGGACAAATGCTTCTGCTCTTGCCTCTGCATCCTCGCGTAAAACTCTGAACATATGCATTGTGGATTAGAGTTTACCCAGGCTAATGCAGAATTAGCTTTTTAATCACTTCTTAATCACTTCTTCTTCATAGACATTGGTCAATCCTAACACCAGACACTATTTAACAACATATCACTCTCACACTGATCTGTATTTGTCTGTCTTTACCTTTCAGGTGCCGTTTCCAGCAGTGCTGCTAGGGTTTCTGTATCGCATGTCTTCTCTCCATGGACGTTGAAGAAGGCAGAGCAGCCGGACGGGGGGGGCTCGTTGGATGCGATCTAAAAGGATTAAAAGGAGAATACCGGTGTCATTTAGAGTTACAGCCTATTTAGTACTGTCTATGTGTAGTTTATATTACCAACAATCATCTTGTACTGCATGCCATATGGAATTAGATTTTTTACCATTTACTGTTTTTAAAATTGTTCAATGTCAAACCTAGCTTGAAATGAACTGCTGTTCCCACTAACAAAGACGAAGAAGACGAAGTTTGAAGTTTGTAAGGCGACATCTTTGAGGGATTATTTCCATTTCTTACTGTGGATGAGCAACGCGTAACGCAACGTGTGCACTCATATGAAAATACTCAACTTGGGTACAATGAAATAACGATAAAACAGACACTCTGACAAAACCAAATTAAGGCTTCATGTTTACTGTGATGGATTTTCTACTTTGGGCAATTTTCAAGTCTGTGGAAGTGTTTTTCATACTGTGCAAAAATGAATGGCTTCTTCTGAAGGTAGGGAAATGAGCCCAGATATCTCCAACTATGCTGACTGTGGGCAGACACCACCAGGAATAATAGGGCAACCTCACAGAACCCCTGTGCATACACACATCCACACGTATATGGACACAAAGTAAGTCACCCTCCTGGTACCTGTTGGAAGGAGTGCACTGTGGCAGAATACGCTCGGAGAGAGAGGGCGAACTTCAGCATGTTAACCTGGACGGAGCTGAGCAAGGCACTGGCTCTCTTCACAATCAGGTCATAGTAGGCCTGGTCTGTGTCTGCATGGGGAAACGACGCACACATAGAAGGAAAAACAAATGTGTCTTCTATGTGCTCTCCAATTTTGAAAGTTAATTTGTTCAACCAAGCTTCAAAGAGTAACTATCAAATATCCTATACGAAACTTTAGCTCAATCATGTCAAGTATCATGCCAAACCACTGACACTACAATAACAGCCAAGAGGCTTGGTAAACATCATGAATTCAGCTGTAAAGACTGAAAGTAAAAAGCAGTTTAGAGTTTCTACACAAGCTTTACCATCGTGCTCTCCTTCTATGTTCTGATTGGCTGACACAAAGTCCCAGAACTTCTCCTGGCTCTCCTCTGCCAGGAACTCACTGAGGAAGAGGGAGATAAGATGGCAGTAGCAGAGAGAGAGAGTAGAGAAAAGGGGCATCAACCAAAGGAGTATAGGTGTAAACATTTTACTTAGAATAGCAAAATTCCAAGTAAATGTGTTTTCTAAGTGTTTGTTGCCAACTTGGACCAGGTGATCAGTTTAGGTGAGGTGAGCAACTAGCAAGGCAAGTACTCTAACGTTACTGCTCTCTCCATAGAAGAGATTCAGGTAACTGATCAACGGGGAGCCAGAAATCTGAGTTAACATTCACATTAAGTGATAATTAATTAGGTCTGCACAGTGCCATGGGACTGTACAGAATCTGTACTTAGTACTTCATTCACAGGTGGCTGTCCTTAACACTATGTATATTTAACATCAAGGGCAAAATCCTGGTACACGGAAATGAACTTGGTGATGATAGTGACTCTGATAGTGTTTAAACATGGCTTGGTGCCATATCTAATAATACTTCTAATAATGTCAGACAATATTAATCTCCACAGGGAAATTCTCTTTCCGCTTGCCTCCCTCCAGGGAGGCCAGAGAACAGGGTCAACTACGGAACAGCACCCCTAGAGCTTTTATGTATTCAGCGTTTTGCTCAAGGACACTTCAGTGGGGCAGATGCTTGCCCACATGGGGCTTGAACCCAGGACCGCCAGTTGGAGGACGGTCTCTCTTTATCTGAATTGACATTTTATCATCATGTCAGCTGTAATGTGGTGTAAAGCCTGCAAATATTCAGCGGTGCCGTGTTCTACCTGGCCTCTAGCAGCAGAGGAGTCGAGGCCCATTTAGTAGTGAGGGTAGTGGTCACAGCCTTGGAGTCGGCACCCCCAGACACTACAGACAGCGAGGACAACAGCAAGACCAACAGAAGCCACATCCTCAACTGTACCCCTGGACAGAAGCGGGAGACAGAAAATTAGGGAATTAGGGGCAAATGGCGAGAGAGAGAGAGAGAGAGAGAGAGAGAGAGAGAGAAGAGAAAGAGAAGAGAGAGAGAAAGAGAAAGAGAAAAGAGAGAGAGAGAGAAGTCAGAATGATGATTTCATGTAACTATTGTGTGCAATGTTAATGATAATCCTAATGATACCTTTCATGCACCCAAACATTATTGTGCGGGTATTTTGCGGGGCCTCACTAGTAAACAAGAAGCACCATGAGCACTATCCAATAGGAGGGTTCAGCGTGGCTCCTCTATCCAATCAGCACACAGTCAGGACATCCGGATTGTCTCAATGACAATCCTTAACTGTCAGATTAGTCAGGTTGCTAGTTCTACACAACGATACACTCGTTTACGATAGTAAGCGGTGTGTTTTGCTGTAATGAACATCACATTCAAATACACTCATCAAAAAGCTCTTCAACAGTGAGCGAAATCAAGCTAACGCTATCTTAACGCTATCCTATCGTTAGCCAAAAAGCCATTGTAGCCATCTAATTCTTGCCGCATTAAAAACAAACAATGTAATTTAACTAACTTCAGTTTACTAGTCTATAAAATGTCTAATTACCCGCGGTGTATAAGTCGATAATAGTGTGCTTGCATGAAAAACGAATGATATATTCTCACCGAAGCCGGCTTCGCAGCTTCCTACAGTCATGTTCCGATGGGAATGGGTGGGTCCTGTCATCCAGATTAGGTATACTGCGGTTCTGCCTGTTCAAAATTACCGAACCCCTCCGAGTATTAAACTATAAAACTAAGATTTAAAAGTGACTTGAAAACAAAATAAAAATCTGTGTATGACGAAAACTGAAACTAAACTATCATTAACGGTAGCGCCTCGCACATGCATCCAAAAATAAACTAAACAGAAATAAATACTTTATTATTTATTTATCTATTATTTATTTATTTAGAAATAATTAATTAATTAATTATTTTAATTAAAGATTTTACTTTTTTGTCAAGGCAAAAGTATTACTAGCGCGCATCTAGAAATAAATAAAGACCACGTTTGCTGACAATTAAAAAAATAAAATAAAATAAAAAATAAGACAAAAATAAATATATGTATATGAATTTGAGTGACATGGAAGAGGTGCGCTATGCCATGACCTACTTGACTCACAAGGAGTAATGAGGAAAACTTCACCCTGGACTGTTATTTATCTAAGCTCATAAAATGTCTGAGCCAGTAGCGTCCGTTAAATTATAATAATGAGGATTAATAGGTTATTGCAAACCGAATGTTGTATGAAATATCAGGCATGTAGGTTGATAGTTTTTCTTAAGTTCAAGTAGTTGTGTGTATGTATGGGGAGGGGGCTCCTGTCTGTCTGCCTTTCTGCCTGTTCTTGTATGCAGTGTGTGTGTGCATAAGTTTAGGGGTCCCATATCAATTTTATACCAGTGACACTTGTGCACCCCACATGAGAAAGCATTGCACTTATTATTTAGAAAACTAGCCTATGGAAAATGAGGTCTACTGTTTATGGGTGGGGTGATCACCATGAGAAATGAAGCTTGTAATCAGAACAGGCCAAAGCAATCCCTCTGGTTAACACAATAGTTAATCATTATAAAGTAGTGAAACCGAAATGCTGCTCATTTTGCAAGGCACACCTGGGGGTCCCTGAGGTCCATAGGTTTCTGCGGTTGGGCAATGCTATTGGGGTACAGGTTATACCTTTTGGATGGAGTATCCCTTTGGTCCCAGCTTCTTGTCTACCTGTTGAGTGCTCACGATGAAAAGATGATGAGGGGCGGGAGACGCGTGTGGGGACATGGGTCTTGCTTTTTCATTTACTCGCTCTGCAGCCTAAATTAAATTGGACAGCTGATCCTCCAGAGGGAGCAGTTCCATGGTTTGATTTAACATTATATAAAAAAGCAGCACCATTAATTATCCTGTTGGATTTGACCTTCACATTGAGGTGCTCATGCATAGACCAGACACATGTAGGCATGTGCACGTGCACACACACATATACTTGTCAGCATGCACACAGACACACACACACACACACACACACACACTGCCCACAGGGCCAGTTCGTCTGTCAAGCAGGTGACATCTTCAGATGAATTATGGGAGGTGGTTGTCATCTTCTCAGGGGTCAAATACAAAATGGCCAACCTGAGGTGTGGGCTCCCTCTCCCCAGACTGTCACACGTCAGCCATTTTAGAGGTTGAAAGCCTCAACGGGGGACCAAAACGACCTCAATTAAACCTCCATTAATATTAATACATTTTGTCGTTTCACGTGAGTTGCTGTTAATTAAATGTGTCCCTGACTGTATAATGGGGGTCAGCCAGGGTCTCCTACATGAAGCTAATTCACTGCATTACAGCCGCCAAACACCGGGCAAGCTCAGTACGTAAATACAGATAGAGAGGGGAGCGGTCTTGGTCATTTCTTTATTAGAAGATGTGTATAAAACAAATATGAACTATTATTCTTATTCTATGAACTCTGCTTGCCAACTCGGCATCTATTGCACGGCCGGTTATCCTGGTAGGGGGGTCCTTCTCCGAGTAGCCCGTCCCGATGGTTTCTTCCTTTTCTCTCCCTAAAAGGTTTGGTGGGAGTTTTTTCTGGTCCTCTGTGAGGGTCCAAGGCTGGGGGGTGTCATGTGCCATCATTTCTTGTTCTCACACTATGGGCATTGTGAAGCCCTTTGAGAATATTAGTGATTAAGGGCTATAATAATAAATGTGATTTAATTTGATTTATTTTATTTTTTATTTTTGAATAACTTTGTATCTCTTATTTTATTGGTTTTATTATTAGTTTTAATCCTTTACCTTTCTCCAATTTATATTTGATGTAAAGCACATTACATCTTAATGTATGAAATGTGCTATATAAATACATTTTGATTGATTGATTGATTGATTGGAAACCAATATATTTACCCCTCACAGCCCTAGATTTTGTGTTTGGCCGTGACACAGATTTATTTGAGATCAACATTTATCAGACTTTCATGAGGGGGGTTAACAAGTTTGCAGCGGGTAAGCGTTATACGAGTTCCTAAACCACTGCCCCCAGCACTCACACACACACACACACACACCGAACAAACACACATTTCAGAGCGTAATGGCATCGTGGGATTCCTCAGATTGGGTTCCCACTGGTGTCAATCTGTCAGAGTGGGGGGTTGGCTTCTTTATTGTTCAATACTTTCCTTCCTGAAAATCCAATATCATGAGGGATGATTTGCTGTTGACCTGGAAGATTAGCTGAACCCTGGGTGGAAGGTCAGACAACAGCCACGACATCCTATATAATGATATTTATTCTATTGCTGAAGAAAAATATGTGCCCCAATACTGGATTGCACCCTCGTTCTGTCCTGTGCATTTACTTGTTGACATAATAGAGTATTGAAACACTGAAAATTGCTTGTGTATGGAGGTTTATACACATTGTATATTTAATGATAAATGTCTAAGCCATGCCTCTGTTGGAAACGACTCAACCAGAGACAAAACACCGGTCCCGTCGTGACCAGTGCCACTGCCAGTGCCAACAGGGCAATCCTCCAGAACTACAATGGCCTGGCTCTGATGCACGTAAGCGAAGCACTCAATATGAATTTATCTGCAGAATGCCATGCTGAGCATAAGCAATAATAATGCCAAGGGTTCTTTGTCTGCATGGAGAAGCATGGGTCCAGAGGTGGTGAGCTGCGGCCAGTTTGACCTCCTAATAATGGACCAGAGCCAGAACCCATACAAACAGTCAGAGCCGGATTCCCAGTGCAGTAGTGAGCAAGCACTTCTCTCTCTCTCTCTCACACACACATATATATATATATATATATGTACACACACACACTCAGTTGAACAAAAGCTGTTCAACCCTCTGCAGTAGCTGAGCCATTATTGTTTGTCCAGCTGCACTTGAAATGACAGCGACCCAGAGCTATGGGAAGGATTAAAGACTGCGTTCAGTCCAATACACCATGTACCAGCTGCCAGAGAGGCTGCACCACCGTTCCTTTTTCCGCTGCTCCCCCTCATTTTCTCTCATTCTCTGTTCATATATGTCACGCACAAAAAAACATCCCGTCTTTCCTCCTGTCTCACATATATGCACTCACGGATTTCCCAATCCTCCCCAATCCTCACACTCCTGCTCTTGTGGGTGCTGTCTTTTGACTGTTTTTCCTCCAATCAACCACCTCTGCTCCTCGCTGGGAGGTTATTTTATTGCCCTGCCCCAGGGGTCAAAGTTGAAAGCTCACTGGGCTGTTGATGAGACAGGGTGAAGGTCAGTGCTCTGCACCTTCTGCTTTGCATGCTCCACCAAGAACATGGAATGGTATTTATGCCCCAGCTCAGTCCCCATCTACCCTGCAGCCTTCTTCCACGCTCACAAAGCCCCAACCCGCAACAGCAGAGGAAGGAATGTATGTGTATTCGTGTGCATATGTGTGTTAGGCAGAGCCAGAGTGCCTGCAGATTGAATTAGGCTGTAGATCACTGTTGACAGGGCTGAGGCTGTCATTAGGGGGGAACAGGCTGCTTTATAGGGTCACGGTCCTGTGGTTAGTGCATATGAGAGGTAGGAATGTCCTCTAGCTAGAGATTGGCCTGTGGGTGGAACTGCATGAGGTTGCGAGGGCTGAACTGACACACAAATTGTAAAAAACAAGTAGTGATTGCGTGTTAACGGAGTATGTGGATGCATTTATGTTTGACACCTTCGGCTGTGACCTCCGTTAAAACACCAGAGTGACTGATTTTCTCGTCTAAACAATGAGAGAGTGAGAGACGGGGAAGAAATCATATGCAATGACGAGCGCAACACAATCAGGTCTGTAAAAATGAAATATTTTAATTGGTGGCTTGATGATTCATTCTTGCAATCATAAGAAACAAACCCAGAAGGATGCATACAGAAGGAGCCAGAGACAGACTGCACACCACTCCAAAACAAGTCTCTATCACACTCTCTTAAACACATCTTTAAAAAAAGGATGATGTTAACGATGCCCGGGCTGGTTCATTTTCACAAAAGGAAACGCTTTTAAGACATCAGATATAGTGTTGAGACACAAAACGCTTGAATATAGTTGTACAGCATCAATTTCTGGAATAATTTCAGTGAAAGGATTCATTTATCCTTCACACACACACGTTTTTTTGTGTACATGGGTATTTATGAGGACTACGTGCATGTTGCCTTCAAAGACCAAACCCAGAACTGTTTCAAGTCGGATGGTGGCTTGAGGGTTTACCATGGAAATTGCGACGGTCAATGAGCGGCCAATTACACGCTACCGGTCATAGCTCATGCGGCACAGATACGCAGCTCCACAACATCGAGTAAGCAAGAGTTTGGACTGAAAATAAAAACACACTGAAATGTGGGGACGTCCCGGTGGCTCAGTGGTCTAAGGCGCATAACACATAACCTGGGTTCGAATCCGGGCCCGGGATGTCATGTCATGTCATGTCATCCCTCCTCTCTCACCTGATCTTTCCTGTCTCTCTCTACTGACTGTCAAATAAAGGCAAAATGCCAAAAAAATAATCTTAAAAAATACTAAAATCTGAGGAGTGAGAGAGTGGTGCTGTTGTACAGTTCTGGATTAGGCCTTTAACCACTAATACAGAACCAGATATTGGTTTAAACCCCAAATACGATCGAATATAAGTAGATCTGACTCTGAAAAAGAGCGGGCTGAATGCCTCGAGCCTCGATGTTTTCATGTCTCCAGTCTCCAGCCTCAAGAATACAATGAAGGAGCAGTTACTGTGAAAAAAAAAATCTCTCTCGTTCCATATCCATCTCCCCCCCCGTCCCTATCGGGCTACTTTGAAGGCTACACAAAAAGCAGCATATTGACTTTGGATGTGTCCCAATACATTTCATTATCCCTCTTCTTCGCCTCTCCTTCCTCCCCTAGGAATCATCCCTGATATGGAAGGAGGTCATCAGCAGAACATGTGTGGAACCAGGGTGATTTGTTGAAATTTAACAAGGGGCATGGTGACCAGATAAATTGCTGGTTTCCTTCACTTCTTACCTAAAATCTATTGTTAACAACAGGATACAGCACTTTTGCAGCATTTTTATGTTACCAGCAGGGAAGCAATTTCCCCGCATTCACCCTCCAACTGCCCTCTGGATGGCACCACTCATGGACTGCACTCATCTTGACTCAATCATCCTGTGACATTTCTCTTTGCTTTTCCCCCGACACAATTTCCTCGATCGCCTCACATGTTTTTTTTCCCCCTCGTACAGACATCTTTTGCTTTTGTTGTTCGTAGATTTTGCTAACAATGATGAAAAGGAAAGATTTTGGATGAATTCGGTTTTCAGACAGCAATACAAAACCCTCATACGTAACCGAGGCGTGGAGAGGAGACAAGAAAAGGGGGTAGGGAGAGGACAGCAGAGAGTATTGGCTTGGAGCACTGCGATGGTCACACTGCTGTGACATGCTGAGGGAGGGACTTCCTGACTCTCCGCTGAAAACAAGATATTGGTCATGGAACCAGTCGCTCAGTCACAAACACACATTCACTCTCAGTCAGACACACGTATTATTTACAAAGGCATACACATATGCCAATCAAAGGCATACTGTACATACTATTTACACACACGCACACACACACACACACACACACACACAAAACACACAAGCGCATACAGACACAAGCACACAAGTAGTCAGAGAAATTACTGTAGTATAATGCAGACATATTATCTGGCAATAGTTACGATGTCCATGGGGTTACACATGAGTACCACACCAGTATACAGAGGCACTACTACCTTGCCTCTATCCGTTCCTCAGGGGGAAAAAACAGACCGAATTACCTCTCACAGGTATATACTCCACCTACAGGTCACCGGCGCTGTGTGCTCTTTCAGCAGCTAGGAGGGGGGGGGGGTCGTTTGAGACTGCAGCTTTGCAACTGCAGCTCTTAGGTCAGAAAAGGAGAAACTGAAAAAGCCATGTGAAAAATACACGGCTGCATCAAGGGCTCACATTGCCATGGTGACCAGTAGATCCAAAACTCCCATCTCGAGCATTTGTCTGGATTAAGGCCTCCAAAACGCTCGTCGCTTAAACAGCATGGTTCCTGGCACCAGCTCACTCCTCTCCTGGCTTGGGTTCCTTCACACCTATGTGAGATTCGGTTCTATAACTGGCTGCCGTTCTCTGCCGGACTGAGGCTGACGTTTTTAAACATTTGAAATAACAAACTGGTTAAGCGACAGGCACGTCGGGAACCTTTAACAGACAAAACAGGACACTTTTTTTTCCCCCCCACCCAAGATGCAAGGCTTCAGTAATGGCTATGGTCCATTGTATGTCCATCCAATCCATTAGCTTTGATTTATAAAACAAACAAAAGTAAAGAAATAAAGGAATCACTTTTCTTTAGGCAGCAATATTGGTCTCAGTGTTATTACAATTCTGCTTTTAAAAAAGCATAAAACACAAAAAAGGAAAATAAACAATAAAATCATCCTAAAATCAGAATGAGACCGTCACTACTCATGACAGAAGCGTGTTCATGGTTTAAATGGGAGGCTGATTTTTTTTTTAAGCAAAAAGCTTTATTACACAACGTAGTCCAACTCTCTTCCGGGTACAGTCTTTTTTCTGCACCTCCGCCGTTTCCATTTCCTTTGTCTGGGTTCAGCCGATAGCACACATTCGTAGTGTTCCCCGTTCCTTTGTGATTGGAGCGTTGCATACAGGAAGTACACCGGTCCTTTGCGAGAATTTGTGGGAATTCACAGACTTTTCATTTTATTTTCTCATGCTCCATGTCCAGGCCACAGAGAACGAGAGACGAATACAGGGGGAGTGGTGTGAGAGATGGCGAGAGAGGCCGATGAGATAGTTGGTTGTCCTCTTAAACTCTTAAAAAGATCTCTCCTCTGCTCAGTCAGTAATGATGGAGGGAAAGGTGGAGAAACGAGAGGGGGGGGGACAAGCGAATGCTAATAACTGGGCAAACTTCAAAAACAGGAGCTGATGCGGTCGACCAAAGCGGAGGTCTCCATAGCAACCACTTTGACTCTCACCCCCAAGGCCAGTCATGTCTGTCAGTCCGTTAGGTCTTTGATTCAGCCACCACACTCTGTGAATGTGTGTGTGTGTGTGTGTGTGTGTGGAAGTGTGTGTGTGTGTGTATATGTGTGTATGCGGCTCACAACATCACGTGCGCCTGTTTGTTCTCATTCTGCTACCAGCGGTTGATGATCTGGTTCATGTAGTCCTCGGTGGGGAGCCTGTTGCTGCCCGCCTCCTCCGTTCTCCCCCCGTCCTCGGCCTCCTCCCGCTCCCTCTCCTCCCCTTCTCCGTCCTCCAGCATCAAGACAGACGTCTGCCTGCCGTGGGAGGGCCAGAGGCTGACGCCCATGCCGAGGCCCTGGTGGCTCTGCTGCATGTGGTTCTTGATGCGCTGCTGCCGTCTCTCCTGCTGCCTGGTGAACTGGTAGCGCTGCTGGAACAGGTCCCTGGCGTAGTCGTACAGCTCCATGTCCAGCTCGTTCAGCTCCTCTATGCGCTGGACCTGGAGGGGGGAGGGAGTACACGCCATGTTTATACGGGTTCCCATGAGTGAGCGAGCTCTTCCTGGAGCCACATAAAAAACACAATAACAGTAAACGTGTTGACCCTCATGAATGATGTCAATAGGTCTTGAACTGTAATTGTATCATTTAAAAAATGATGAAACAGTGGTGAGATGCATCATTCCACCAAGTTTTGTCAAAATCTGATTTGCTGTGTCTGAGATTTCATGTTTGACATGTGGACAAATGAACAATGAAACCCCCGGGGTGAGATTCACCATTCCCTCCAAGTTTTGTCAAAATCTGATCAGTTGTGACGGAAATATCAAGCGTGACAATTGGATTAACAAAGCAACGATGTAGCGCTCCCCCTTTGGCCATTCAATCTAATTTTGAAATTCTCAAAATCCAGCAGTGAGATGCGTCATTCTCCCAAGTTTTGTCAAAATTCAATCAGCAGCATCTGAGAGATCTGACTGATGGATGAACAGGCAAACAGAAGGAGATGATCCACAGTCCGTTACCCGATTTCATGGCGGGGATAATTCAATATTATGGGACTATGGGAAAATGTGAAGCAGCTCATTGGAGCTACGACGTGAAGAGAGAGAAACAGTTAGGGAGAGGAGGGGGAGGTGGAGAGGGAAGGTTACGAAGTTTCTGCTCATGGCTTCTACAAGGACAGAGAAATACAGGGAGAGAGTCTGTCGGCAATACGTCGAGTGAGATAACAGAAATGTTTGATGTTAGGATGTGGGACGTAGCTGGCTTTATTGACACGCATCATCTGCCGTGCACAAACTCAACACGGAGGTGGAAATGTTTTTAATTAAGAAAATTCCTTTGAAATCTGTAACGGAGTGGTCGGTTTCATCGGTGAGCAATGTGTGCGCCGCAGCAGAGGGAAACCACGCGCAGCATCGGCGTTAAAACATTAAGAGCGGTTTGATCGACGGCACATGGGACACCGGCGGAGGAAAGACAGCCCTAAGCCGACATCCGTCAACATAAAGACTTGATAGTCATCACTCAGGAACCCGTTGCTATTTAAAAAGTACCCACTGAGGCCTTGAAGCCAGGAGGGTGTAAGTGGGCTTTGGACAGCTTTACAGGAGAGCCAGAAGAAATATTATTCTCATAAATTGCCAATTTTTATTTTGTGACATTTTCGTTGATTAATTAAATACGTCAAGATTTTATTAAAGCGCCTTTGGAAGTATTTAATTTGATGCATGAAGCGTTTCCACTCAAAATGCCACGCACGCCCTTCAGACTTCAAGCCTTCGCCATGTAGTATTCCCTCTTTTGTAGTGATAATGACCACTGGTGCACCATTCCACAGGCCCTGACAGTCGGGCACACAGTCGGGCACATTTCATTTTCTCTCCTCCCTACTGGTTTTGATGTATAAATGACCAGTCTGCTGTGTACTGAAGGATATTTCTTTGCTGGGAATTGAGCCTAAGAACTCCCACATTGGACCAATCAAAGTGTGAAGCACCTCTTTGAGGCTGCTGCTTTTTAACAGTGACAGTCACATTTTTTTTGCCATCCCAACTAATTTCACAGCATTATAGGAACACAGTGTTTCCTCTCTGGCTCTCTGTTTCCCTTTTGCTCATCTTCTATTCCTCTACAATTTTTCTCAGCTCATCTATTACTTATTTCGAAATGTTTTCACTGTTTTTTCTGTCTAACAGAAATCTCTGCTGCTCAATGGGACAAATCTGGATGAATAAAGGTTAAATAAAACATCATTTCTGTCCCTTTAATAGGAAACAAATAAAAATAAAAATACCATACATACTATAATTGTCATATTTGTTACATTAAGAGATACTCTGCCTCTGTGCTTCAACTGGCCTTGGGTCGAGTGCTGCCAGAGCTTTTCCGCTTATGTTTCCTCTACTCTGCCTCCCTCACTACTCTCCCACTGTCTGAATAAAGAACAGACAATACTAAAGATCAGTGGACCACCCATTTTCTATTTAAAAAAAACCCAACAACTAACCGTAGCATTGTCTAGGTCCACCCCGGCGGCCCGGGTGCTGTTGTACTGCATGAAGGGCCTGATGAAGCGCAGCCGGAAGGTTCGCTCAAACAGGAACTGGGTTTTCCTCTGGTACTCTGTCAGACCGAAGAAGGCCATGTCTCGCAGGTTCTTCTTGGCGGAGTCGAGGAGCAGCTGGGCCCTCTTCTTCTCGGGAACTGTGGACATGTTGTAGCAGCCGACGAGGCTCAGGTCGGCGAGCATGCGCACCTACAACCAGGGGGAGAGGAGGAGGAGGTTATAGACACGAGAGCGGATGGGTGTGAAAAGACTTTGGGTGGCCTGGTGGAAAAGAGGGACAACCCTTCAGCCGGAGGGTTCAAGCAGGGTTGGCAGGCATCTTCCCTGCTGAAGTGTCCTTGAGCACTGAATCCCTACCATTTTGCAGCCATTTCTGCTTTAGTTTGACAGGATGTAGTGAAAAGTGGATACGGCACAGAGACAACAGGCCTTCATACAGCGCAAAGGGACAGAACGAGACATACAATAGTTCAGTTCAGTATTCAATATCTCCAATAAAATATAGGGGATCCATTATGGAAGATCAATTATTATTATTATCCAATTTCTAGACACCTAAACATCTTTCATTCTGTGCTATCTGTCGTTTGACATACTGTATACTGATACTGGATTCAAACCGACAACATCAAGAGCGTATGGTGTGCATCTTAGCCTGCTGGTCCACTAGGAGTGTGTGTGTGTGTGTGTGTGTGTGTGTGTGTGTGTGGATGAAGTCCTAGAACCCAGAGTAATAACACCCTATTGGGCTCAGACGAGATAAGCTGGCCAACACATCTAAGTGGGAGACTGAGATAGCATGAGAAAGAAAGGTGTGAATGTGTGGTGGTTTTTGGCCAGCAGGCTAACTCTTAACTGTCTCTGTGTGTGTGTGTGTGTGTGTGTGTGTGTGTGTGTGTGTGTGTGTGTGTGTGTGGGCTCATATGTGTGCTTGAGTGCATCTGTGCATTTTGTATGTGTGTGAGTGAGTCAGAATGTGAGAAAGAGCCACCAAGTCAGCAGGGTGGGGTGGCGATTAGGGAGATTGCATCTTGGCAGCAACAAATATGTAACGGGGATCCAGGAAAGGAAAGAGAATACAAGCAGAACAATATAATATAAACAAGAATAAAGTAAAACAAATCATGTTAAGTAGAATGTAGGACTGAAAGTATGGGATACAACCAACACATGAAACATATGCCGCAAATAAATAGGTGGAAACATAAAAAATACAATACATGAAACTATAACAAGACAAATTTCAGTATTCACACCCTACCTGTCTGTTGTTGGCCAGGTTGTAGGGGCAGTCCATGAACTGCTGCAGGGTGCAGCCCGACCAGTCGGAGCCCTCGTAGCAGGAGGGCAGCTCCTCGGGCGTCGGGGTCCGGCCGTCGCACATGTGCAGCGAGGTTTTCCACGTGGCTCCCCGCTGGACATGCCTCCACTCGCTGAGGTAGCGAGACACCGGGTCCCTCAGCAGAGTGATGTAGTAGAACTTCCTGTTGGAGGAGGGGGGGAGGTAGAGAGGACAGGAAAAAGAGAGAAAATGGATGTAGGAGAAAGAAGGGGTGGAGAGAAAGGGGCAAGAGATGAGAAGAGGGTCGGGAGAGAATAGGGGGTGGAAAAAGAAGGAGAAAAGCAAAGGAGATGGATAGAGAGAAATGGGCAGAAGAAATACACAAAGAGGGGGAAACAGAGGGATGAGGAAGAGAAGAAGAAAGATTCAGATTAAAACTTTATTGCCTCACTGGGACTGAAAATTGTCTTTGACACGGCCTCAATCAATCAATCAATCCAAAAACACTATAGAAGAACATTCAATAAATACGTTACATACAGGAGAGAGAGAGAGAGAGAGAGAGAGAGAGAGAGAGAGAGAGAGAGAGAGAGAGAGAGAGAGAGAGAGAGAGAGAGAGAGAGAGAGAGAGAGAGAGAGAGAGAGAGAGAGAGAGAGAGAGAGAGAGAGAGAGAGAGAGAGAGAGATTGGGGAGACCATGAAAGCCACATCAGGTGTAGTTCTCCAGTTGCCCATGTGGTGGCACTGTTTACAACGGTTTGCTGCAGCAGTTCATATTAGATCGATGTAACCCAATGGGAGGAATGCCTACAGAGGTTGTCCTATTTAATGCAATATTTACATTTACTAGAGACAGGCCTGTGATACACACAGGAAATATGGGCACCGGAGAGGGAGTCAAACTATAATGAGAGGGAGGAGGAGGGAGAGAAAGTTGATTTGTCAGGCAAGAGGCTCAGGTCAGTGTTGAGGCCACTGTGCAGGAAAAGAAACTGCTGGCACAAGCACATCTCTCTCTAGCACACACATACACACACTGCAAACATTCTTGGGTCTCAGAATCTGGCGCACAAACACACACACACACAAACACACACACACACACACACACACACACACACACACACACACACACACACACACACACACACACACACACACACACACACACACACACACACACACACAGCCTCTGAGAGATGACTCATACCACATCTGAGATTTGGATGGGACTGTGGTGTGTGTGTGTGTGTGTGTCTGTGAGTGTATAATGGTGCATAGCGCAGTTCAATGTCTCCCCAGAGGGGGCACTCCCACCAGAGCTGAGACCTTTCCAGGCCTTTACACTCCAGCTAATTACTGCAGCCTAATCAATCAACACATCCCCATTAACCATCCACACATGCAACCTGTGTGGATGTGTGTGCGTGTGTGTATGCAAGAGATGGCATGCATTTGTATGTGCAACACACACACACACACACACGGCAATGCCAAAATATACACAAAAGTACACGCACAGGTACACACACACTGCCCTCGTTCGCTCTCCTGGGCTTGCATCACATCAGAGGAATGTTTGCAGAGAGAATTTTGTGTGCTGACAGGACTCTACGAAATGGCCCACTCCACACAAGCCACCGCAACCACACACACACACACACACTTCCATCGCTAAATCTTTTGGCTGACCACTACAAAGCTCACACAGCAGAGGAGGAGGGGGTGTTGGCTGGACGCAGAGCCCCCAGTGGATCTCCTAGTGCCACGAACAGTAGCGGTGTTTGGATATTATTAACAAATCCAGCGGCAGCGGGGAGATCCTGGACAATAAAACAAAGAACCCCTAAATCTAACGGCAGCAGGGAGATGCTGTGCAACAAAACAACCACACCCTAAATCTAGCTGCAGTACGGAGATCCCGGACAATGCAACAACTAAACCCTAAATCTGGTGGCAGCAGGGGGATCATGGGCAATGAAACGACCCAACCCTAAAATCCAGGGGCAGTGGGGAGATCCCAGGCAACAAACCAAACAAACCCTCAATCCAGGGACAGCGGGGGGGGGGGGGGGGGGGGGATCATGGATGTGGAAACAAACAAGCTCAACTCTAAATCCCATCAACCTGAACCCATCTCATCCCTGACCCGATCGACAGCAGGGTAAAGGCACATCGTCAAACTGGAGCCTGGAGGAGTCGGCTCTGAGACCAGCGTACATTATGGAGATTCCTATGATGAAATAGATTCCTGACACTCCCCAAAGCTGTGTGTGTGTGTGTGTGTGTGTGTGTGTGTGTGTGTTTGAGAGAGAGAGAGAGAGTGCGAGTGCGAGCGCGCGTGTGTGTATGTGTATTAAATCAGTGATGACATTTCCACCCCCTTTTGGCTTCCATCCCCGCTGAAAAAAAACCAAAAAAACACAAGCCACACAGTACTGTCAGGCCCTAGCCAGAGAGACAGGGAGGAGAGGAAGAGGGTGAAACAGAGAGTGAGAGGGAGAGACAGAAGAGAGAGAGAGAGAGAGAGAGAGAGGAGGGAGAGAGAAGGAGTGGGCGGAAGAGAATTTCAATTAGTTTTCTAATACTGTGAAAGCAGTGAGGGCCCCGAGCCCGAGTGATTTATCAAAGTTATGGCTCCCGCTATAATGAAGGCTCAGGCATATTACCAGGCAAAATAAATAAATAACACACACACACACACACACACAAATACACACAGTGCGCAAACAACGCACACGGGGCGAACACGCAAACATAAATAAATGATCTAAACGGCGCCTAGCTTTGTGTCGGCGAGGTCAGGCGGACTACAAACCTGGAATTTCTCGCCTTAGAGCCTAATGATGTCTGGCTGCAGACTCAGATCCTCAGGTAATGATGCTTCAACCCGCTAGTGCACTGTAAACACACACACACACACACACACACACACACTTACATCCATACACTCAAATGCATGGGTATTCACTCACACTAACACACACACACAAACACTCACACACTCAAAGCCAATGGAACATGATAACAGATATTTTCCTCATAGGCGACATTACTTACAGCTGAAGGTTTGGCCCATCAAATTAACTTCAAAGGTAATACCGGCACTCAATCTCTCCTCCGTCCAAACGCAGCACATCACCCGCCGACCGAACGCGGGAATTGGCAGTCTGGCGGCGGCGCTTTGAAGGGCTTTTTCTCGGAGAATACGCTTACGTGCGATACATTTTAAAAACACATTTCCCTGCTTGTCTGTTGTATTCTTTATTCCGCTATCTGAAATAGACGGATGACTGCCACCGCCCCGCCCCCACACACACACACACACCCCTGCAACACCCTCAAAACCAAATTTTATCAGGCATCAAACACGTCGGCTAATGGCCGAGGGCTTTATCGTCTTATTGATTTATTCTATCAGATGGGTGATGTGTATAGTAGGCTGATAAAAGCTGCTTGTTTGGCAGGGAGAGGCACGCTGGAGCTATTGTCTGGACCACTCTGCAATCCGGACTGAACGAGGACAGTTTTCTCTTTTTTATCTCTCACTCGCTTTTTTTTTGGTCCCCATCACTATAAGTGACTTAAAAACCAAGGCTGTGAGCGCAGGATGAAGTGAAATGGCTGTCTGGCTGACTAAAAGCGCAGGGGGAAGAAAATAAAACATGTCATTTTTCTTTCAGACTGTGTTTCTGACCTCCCACCTCTTCTTTTCTCACCATCTCCACCATCTCCCTTGCCTTTCCTCTGTCTCTATGGACAATCCTACCTGCCAGCTGAGAGACTGACAGGCATGGCGGGGGGTCTGCTGGCCAGCTTCTCTTGCTCACACTCACACACACACACTCACACTCACACACTCACACACTCACACACTCACACAATTTGTTCTCGGGCTAAACAGGACGCTACGAATCTCACGTGGGCTTTGTGTGTGTACACGTGTATCTGCATGTATAGATGTATGGGAGCATATATATGTGTGTGTGTGTAGGTATTTATGTGCATGTGTGTGTGTATGTGTCTACTAGCGTTAGACTGATATTTTGCCGATATTGGCCTTTTATTAAAAATCAGATATCGGTCAGTGTCGTCCACCTCAGATATGATGCTGTTTGTTTGATTACATACTTATTGTGCAAATGACCAATATTACACTGGTTGTCTATGAGAACCTGGATTGACATTTTCCACCTAATCATGCATTGATATGTTTTTATTATTATCATCAGTATTATTAATATTGATGGAGAGTGTCTCATTGTCTAAAAACACTCTGGGACAAACACTAACTACTTCATCAAAAACCAAGTTTAAAGATATTATAAATCAGCACTAAATATTGGCAGCTTTAATAAAAAAACAACAACCCTGGTGTGTATGTACGTGTGTGTGTGTGTGAGTGTAAGTGTGAGCATGTGCGCGCCCGCTGAGCGTTATCAAGAGGAAACACACCGTGCCTGTGTTGGGTGTTTTCCTCCGAGCCCGAGGAAACTGAGACCTTTTCCCCCGTTTCCTGTGAGGCTCAAACCAACACTTCCAGCCCCGGTGTGTTCCCGCTCTACATCTCCGCTCCTTCTCTCTCTCCGGCTGTTCGTCATCTTTTAGCTCACGTCTCTTTCGCTTCCTCCTACAGCGGAGCGGAGTCTCTGCCAGGTGACCCTTCGGAGTTAGCTCGTCTTATTAAAGCCACGACTAACCGTGCCGTTTTCACAGCGGGGCCGGCTGACTAGCGAGGGCCCTCGAGGGAGGTCCCACAGGGCACGCTTCTAAAACCAGGAATAGTCCGAGAGTCTCCAATTTAAAATCTACCACGGTTGAGTTCCCGTTTTTAGATTGTCTTGTCACGAAAGACGCGTAAAGACAGATACCGACGGAGTATCTTTTTGTGAGCGTTCTTGCTGTGACAGGGAAGCAAGGACAACTCGGTGTGCAGGACATACTGGTGGAATACATGAATCTTCATTAGGACTTAATGAAATTGTCCAAAGCAGCAAACATAAAAAGCAAAATCTCAGGAGTGTGAAAGTTTATGAAGCCATGTTTAAATCTGAGGCTAAATGGACACACACACACACGCACACACACACACACACACACACACACCGAAGCAAACAGCATCCCACCGTGTGGAGCAGCCATGTTTTATTAATAGTCCGCGGATGTTTGTTGAAACCAGATCTACTCAACAACACAGCTCTTCCCACCTCTAAAAAAGGATCTGAACTCAAAACAACTTAACAGTAAAAAAAAAAACACACAAACAAAAACACAAACCAAGTGACGACTCGAGTGTTTTCCACCAGAAAAGGTCTTGTGCCCGTTACTGCTGATCAGTGGGCGGGAGGCAGGGTGTGTGTGTGCGTGCGCGCGTGTGTGTACGTGCACGTGTGCGTGTGTGTATGTGCGAGCGAGAGAGTCGTGGCCCGGGTGAATAAATCACTACTTACTGGACGCTGCTATCTGCCAACATTCCTTAACCAGCAATATTTCATCGGCTTCCACATTTCTGATGGCGTCTGTGTGTGTGTGTGTGTGTGTGTGTGTCTGTGTGCATGCATGCGTGTGTGTGTAGCATAACTTCCAGGGAAAGCCCTCGGCCTATCTGTCTCCCCTCCCGTCCCCTCCTCTCCCTTTGCTTTCGGAGAGGAATGATCCCATGGAATGTACTGGCTGTAAATTCAGACGATATCAACCGTGTGTGTGTGTGTGTGTGTGTGTGTGTGTGTGTGTGTGCGTGCATGTGAGAAAGAGAGTGAGGAAGGGCATGTAAGGACTTGAATCTCAATAGTCTTCTTCCAGTGAGGCCTTCCTGTTGTCCAATACACGTCACCACACACACAAAAGGTTTGCGAACCCTTGTTTGAATTACCTGCATTCCTTGAATACGGTCTGATCTCCATCTAAGCACTAAGGAAAAGTACTTTGTACAAAGTACTTTTCCTTCACAACTGTATACACACACACACTCAAAACAAAACAACAGATCTCGTGAGGTTGGATCCGGACCGCTGTATTTCACGAACCCGCGGTGGCCTCGTACATCACGGCACAAACAGACGTCTGACTGGGCTGTGGGTCGACAGGCTTCAGGCTGCGGACAACTGGACAGAACTGGAATGCCCCGTCTACATCTCTCTTACAGTGTGTGTGTGTGTGTGTGTGTCAGAGAGTGTGAGTGTGTGTGTGTGTGTGTGTGCAACACGAGGTCAACGGTGACCTCTCAGACGAAACATCACCCCCCTCGCCCTCGCCCTCCCACTCTTCCTCTCTCGCCGTGTCTCCTGTGCGTCTTCAGGGCCAATAACGAGACATCGAGTCGGACAGAAATAGACCCTCTGGTTCAGACAAGCTTTCAAGCTGTCTTCTCCGCTCGCCCTCGCTCACTCCCTCTCTCTCTCTCTCTCTCTCTCTCTCTCTCGCTCATTCAATCAATAACAGCCTGAGGACTCAGACAGACTGCCTCGGTAGTTTGGACTTTAAACACAGAAGAGGGTGTAGGACAGAGAGAGGAAGACGAGGAGGAGGGGGTAAGGGAGGGTGGACCGTGGCGGCACTGCAGGGAGGATGAGGGCAAAGTGCAGCCGTGTTGTCTAGGTACAGTCAAGCAGACACCCGGGAGATCGCGGTTTTAATACGAAAGAGACGCTGAGAAAATTCGTTGTTCCCTCCCAGTGAGGGGAAGTCTCAAAATGTTGTTGAGTTTTTGCACATTTTCCATTACAAACTGTTCCGTCCATACGGTTTCCATGACGCAACATCTGGACTTGGACTGAAAATGTTTGGTTGACCTTCGATACGATGCGTGCTGATGTAAGCCGGGCCAGATGACTGGAAACGAGGCAATATCTCTGTCCAGCTGAAGATGAGTCTTAACAATGACATCTATCACAAGACATGCAACTACCGAGGGTTTACAGCTATGTAACGGGAGGTCACCGGTCTAACGGGACTCGGCAAAATTATTTCCTGAATTATTTCTGCAATTCCCAAACTTTTCAAAACCTGGAAATGACCAAATTTATTTTTCATACTTTTTAATTTATCTTTTATTTAAATAGATAGTCTCATTGAGATCAATATCTATTTTTTTTTTCAGGAGACGTGAGAAAAAATAAAATAAAGAAGAAAATTCACAATATAATTCAGCCATATAGTCCAGCGGTGAAACGGTCAGCAACATGCAGGCACATAAATTATAAAAAGCAATCGCAAACACAGAAAATGTAAAATGCCACCGCTATAAAATAACATGTGCACCGATGAACACTTTTCCAGACTTTCCGTACTTTTCCAGTGTAGGAACGTTACTACTGGAGTCCTCAGACAGCAGTCCAGTGTGATTCCGATTAAAGCGGCACAGAGCCAAGTGTTTCATGAACTACAGGTTGGGAACCAGAACAGGGCCCCGCTTCCGTTGGCTCTGTACAGTATGATTTATCTAGCCGCAGACCCTGGGTGACACTAAATTCGGGCCCGGGCCTCAGAACCCCTGTAGCTGCCGACTGTGTATTCAGACTGGCTGCGGCTGGCAACGCGAGGTGTTCCTTGTAAAGCGGAAGTTGGCTGGCTAAGTGTTGCCATGCGACCATAACTAAGCAGCGTGTGAAAACTTAGCCCATGCCATGAGTGCAAAAAAATTACACACAGCTCGCTGCATTTCACCACAAAAAAAAAATGCATCCCTTTTCTGTGCATGCAGAAAAGAGCCAAACATGAAAAGAAAAGCCCCGGGTGGATGTTGCAGCCGACGGGGCCTCGGGGTACGGGACATGACAGCGCTGTGGTGGACAAACACAAAAGAGGGTGGGTGGGAGAAAGAGACGGGGAGGGAATCCCCTGAGTGCAAAGCTATGTTCGGCAGGAATGTACCGCGGCCTGTTCTCTCATGTTATCTGACTGGCAACAGCCCAGATCGCTGTCTGACACAGAGAGAGAGAGAGAGAGAGAGAGAGGGGGAGATGTTAGAAGAAGAGAGGAGTGGAGTGGGTGATGGAGAAAGAGCGAGGGATGTGAGCCAGAGAGAGAGAGAGAGAGGAGAGAGGGAGATAGACAAAGAGGGGGATGTGGTGAGAGCCATAACTTGTACAGCTGTTTGTCCAAGGTAACAGAATCAACCCAATAGCTCTAATAGCCCTCTGTGTGTGTGTGTGTGTGTGTGTGTGTGTGTGTGTGTGTGTGTGTGTGTGTGTGTGTGTGTGTGTGTGTGCAAAATTCCTCTCCAAGCTGCTTCATGTTCATATGCCCCCTGATACCGAGGTCAAAGCAATCACTCTGCTAATACAGTGACATATGGACACGCCGCACTTGCACAACCCCACCCAATCACACACACACACACACACACACACACACACACACACTTATGTGGCGGTAATGTTTTCCACAGACGCTTGTGTCATGATGTCAGGCTATTGATAGGTCCCAATAGTTCACTTACACGATGAACACAACTCACCAGGAGAGGAGGAGGAGGAGGAGGAGGAGGAGGAGGAGGAGAAGGAGACGCGATGCAGACTTTGGGGTAATTAAAAGGCTGGTTAACGGGGCTAACGAGTAGACAGATGGCCCCCATTACTGCACGCGCACACACACACACACACACACGCGCGCACACACACACGCACACACACACGCACACACACTCCCCTCGGGCTGGGATTAGTGTGTATGCGAGTGTATGTGACCCCCTGTTTCCCTGTTAATCAGTTGTCACACAGGAGACTGGAGGCAACAGGGTGTTTCTGTGTGTGTGTGTGTGTGTGTGTGTGTGTGTGTGTGTGTGTGTGTGTGCGCGTGTCTGCGACTGGAGGCGAGAGTGTGAAATTGGAGTGATAAGGTAGTTAACATTCAACCCTCCCCACCTATACACTTGTCCCTTTCACTCGGCTCTGGCTTCTCCACTCTAGCACTGCGTGTGTGTGTATGTGTGTGGAAAAGCAAGTAGAATGTAGCATGTAGAAACACAATGAGATGAGTAGTGGTGGTGATGGTGTGTGTGTGTGTGTGTGTGTGGAAAAGCGAGACTGGAGTTTGAAGAAACGTCTTTCTAGGGAACGACACCAGCAGACGTGACAGCAATTATACAGACATACACACCTAATGGTAATACCTCACTTATGCCCAGGAAGCTCAGCAGTCACACACACACACACACACACACACACACACACACACAAACAACAACTGAGTCCCACGAGGACAACTCTGTCTCGAGACATCCTTGAAAAGTAAAAAAAAAAACGAAAACACTTCTCCGTAGGTTATAAAATCTTGCGCAACGGAGACACAAAGACAAAGGAAGTGGTAGAGCAAAAGAGAGACGGTGGGGGGGGGGGAGACGGAGCAGCCAAGGGCTAGAACAGCGCTGTGACATTTGGAGAAGACGTCTGCATATCAATGGACCTCGTACTGGTACCGGCTGTTATTATCTTCTGACAGAGAAGGGAGGGGAGACGGGGATTCGAGACAGGCCCGGGGCTGGATTTACACTCTCCCGCCCAGGAACCGCAACCTCTCCCCGGGGAAAGGGAGGGGGGGCAATTGGCTCTTTAAGGATGGGGGGGAAAAAAAGTGGGGAGGGACATATAGGAGTGGTGTGTGTGTGTGTGTGTGTGTGTGTGTGTGTGTGTGTGTAAGGGGTCCTCCAAGCCCAATTAAGCCTGACTGCATGTCGGGGGGCTGTGCCAAACATGCCCCACCTGCTTAGAGAAGGCCAAGGGGCTAATGAGCAGTGCCTAGGGGGGTGGGGGGGGGGGGGGGGGGTTGGGGAGATGGGGTGTAGTGACGGAAAAATAGAGGCGCAAATTCCAGGGAATTGAAGAGAACGACATTCCCTGTCTCTGTGACTCTCCCTCTCATTGTGCAGTCACAACGGAGACGACGTGTCAGAGAGATTTCACAGCGAAAATTGGCCTTTGTTATCATATGCAATCATATAGCACGGGCAAGATACATGTGACAGACGCGTACACACACACACACACACACACACACACACACACACACACACACAAGCACAGACAGCCTCCAATCAGTCTGTGCAAGCAGCGAAGAAAATTAAAACCAGAAGCAGAGGAGGAGGAGGAGGAGAGAGTGGAGGGAGGAGGAGAGGTTGGGAGACGAGGGGAAAGGGGGCATAATGAAATAATAGGAGCCAAACATTGTGCAACAGGAGCAACAACAGTTTTGAGACAGAATGCCTCAGTGTTTGTGTGTGTGTGTGTGTGTGTGTGTGTGTGTGTGTGTGTGTGTGTGTCTGTGTGGGAGCCGGGTGAAAGAAGCCCATTGTCTGGCAGTGTAACTCAAGCTCACAGCGCCAGCTTTGTCTCAAATGAGCAGTGTGGCTGATATCCTTCCTTCCTTCCTTCCATCCTCACTCCCTCACTCCCTTCCCTCCCTACAGCCCTACTTCCAATCCATTCAATCAGACCCAATTTCTTTTTAATCATCAAGTGACCGTTGGCCTTAAAACAATCTAACATCCAACATTTACACACTCAGGTGACCAGAGCAGTGAGGGGGATTTAATTGCTTATTTGATTTTTCACACTAGATCACACAAACACACACACACACACATACACACAATCAACCGGCAGCTGCTAACCCCTAGATTAAGGCCAGTATGACAGACGTGATTTTAGGCTACATCTGTGACAGAGAGAGAGAGAGAGAGAGAGAGAGAGAGAGAGAGAGAGAGAGAGAGAGAGAGAGAGAGAGAGAGAGAGAGAGAGGGGAAAGAGAGCAGAACAAACAAATGCAGAGAAACAGGCAGTAAATATACACTGAGAGGCAAATTGTTACTGGCTAGCGGAGAGGAAAAGAGACGGGGAAAAAAAGAAGAAAAGCTGGAGCCACACACACTGTGCATATTGACTCTGCATTCAGCGGTTCAAAAGGCCGTTAATTCCACACAAAATCCGACACAGAGGGCGAACGAAAGGCCTAGGAACGCTGTTATCAAAAAAACCCTTTTACAAGGAAAGACAAGTCCTGAGACGAGGGACTAGCGCAAAAGTCATCGCCTTTCTTTTCATGTTCTTTGGCTGAGCAGGGAAAAAAAAACAAAAAACACATGTTATGTTTGCACCTGATGCAGGCACGCACTTAGTAAAGAAACCTGGCCTTTGGTGGAAGCTGAAAATTGAATTAGGTCTCCATTTAGCTCGCCTCTAACAGCGCCGCTCTCCTCTTCCCTCGC
Organism: Hoplostethus mediterraneus; assembly: GCA_034670385.1. Classification (NCBI taxonomy): domain Eukaryota; kingdom Metazoa; phylum Chordata; class Actinopteri; order Trachichthyiformes; family Trachichthyidae; genus Hoplostethus; species Hoplostethus mediterraneus. The sequence goes on from JAXDDW010000007.1 coordinate 9,277,706, forward strand.
CTCCATCGCCTCCTCGTTCTCTCCCTCTGATACCATTACGAATGACACTGAAAATAATTGAAAAGCCTGCTCGGGCCGCCGCGAAACTTCAAACCTGCTTTTAAAGAAAAAGCATGGGAGAAAAGGGAGGGAAAGAAGAGAGAGAGAGAGAGAGATGGGTTCAGAGAGAAAGAGGCTGAGAAAGAAAGAAAAGGGGGGAGGGGGGGCGGGTGTCTTTTTCTGGTGAGCTTCTCATTGATATGACAGTTTGATTTTCTGGGCTCTGGTGTGAAGCGGCTTAAGAGGGCATCCCTCTATTATAGGGCCTGTGACATCTAGCCTCTCCTCCCTCTCTTCAGCCTCCTCCCTATGTGTGTGTGTGTGTGTGTGTGTGTGTGCTTGCATGTCTTTGTGCGTTGATATATGTGAGAGTATACTTGTGTGCGTGCGTGCGTGCATGCATCTCCAAGTAAGTGTGTATGTGTGTACCCGTGTTAGAATCTGTGTGTGTGTAGTGTGTGCATACTTTCCTGTCACTTTGAATGTTCCTGCATCTGTGTATGTATGCAGTATGTGTGTGTGTGTGTGTGTGTGTGTGTGTGTGTGTGGGCTACATCGCGGGCAGACACTCCCCTGTGTTCCCAATCCCGGATCACATGCTGCGGAATGTGGAGTCGGAGCAGCTGTCGGCCTGGCAACGCTCCTCGCCAAGCGGGGTAGAAACGTACTGAGCAACAACATCCCAACATTCAACGGAGGCGAGGCGAGGGTATGGAGGGGTGTGTGTATATATATGTGTGTGTGTGTGTGTGTGTGTGTGTGTGTGTGTGTGTGTGTGCGCGCACCAACTTCACCACTATTTTAGTTAATGTTACATATAGGCCTCCAGCTGATGCCTTTATCCAGAGTCGTGTAAAATCAGTGCAAAAAGCGAGATCAATGTAAAGTACGGTTGTCGTAGCAGCCTTGACTGGGTGTTGCCGCTGGGTCAGATTTCATGGAAAATATGCCGCGTTGCTTTACGGCACAAAACAGGAAGAGGGCGCTGTTCTTCGAGCACAAACAAACAAACAAACAAACAGGGCTAAATCTTGCGGGAGTTTCTTGCAGTCATTTCTTGCAGTTGTTTACAGTCATTAAAACCATGGTATCAATTAATGTGACAATGATGTATGTGAAGCGAAGCCACTTCCATTTCCTCCATCGGCAAGAAACCAAAAGTAAAAGAGGTCCCCGCGGTTCAAAAGCCACAGTGAATCCGGTCAATAGAAGCGATAAATATTCCTGTGTCGCAAGAACGATGATGTATAACAGACCTCAGTAAAGAAACCAGAGCTTGGCAGAGAAAGTTAGAAAACAAGAAGAGGAGGAGGGCTGGGAGCGGGGGGGCAACAGGAAGTGTTTCAGATAAAGAGAGATCAAAAAGTCTGTTTGTCTTCATTTGTGCACGATTACGGGAAACGTCGTGTGAGGACTCTAATAGTACTGTGTGTGTGTGTGTGTGTGTGTGTGTGTGTGTGTGTGTGTGTGTGTAGCATACGGTAACCTCAGTAAGGTTAACAATGCTAGATTTTGTCTCCTTGGAAGATATCAAAGTGTGTGTGCGTGGGTGGAAGTAACATGTGTAGTAACATGCTTGAGTCCTTCCCGTAGAAACAGGTACGCACAAGCTCCCGCGTGCACGTGTACACCAGGGTTGAGCAATAATGCACTCTTATCAGGCAGACTCATATCATGATGGGAAAACGCTCTTGAGTCATCATGACAAACAATTCTGTTTAAATGAACGGTGACGAACTGAAATCTCTCCAAAAATATTATCAAAAAATGTGATTTATCTTCCGTTATTTTACCATGAACATCAAATTGATTTTGCATTATGTTAGCAGATATCCTTATGTATTATTTTGAGTAATCAATTTTATCCATATTGCCTAGACTTAGTGAATACACACACACACACACACACACACACTCACACACACACTCACACACTCACACACACACTCACAGCGATAAAGGGGAGAATCAGGGTGAATCCAAGAGAATCCCAAACAAATCCTTGGATCAGATGCCGGGGTTGGGGTGCAGGAGGATGAAAAGAGGAGGGTAGACTCTGTGTGTGTGTGTGTGTGTGTGTGTGTGTGTGTGTGCACGCATGTGAGGGTTTGTTAACGTTGAGAGAAAAAAAAAAATAGAGAGAGAGAGAGAGAGAAAGAGAATTATGGCTGAAACTCACAAGAGACCCAACGCCAGGGGAACAATATCCTATGCAAATTAAACTACTCCATATGGAGACAGTCAGCCGAGCGTCACTGCACACACACACACACCACATGCACACATGCACACACACACACACACACAGAAAAACACGTCTACGGTTGAAGAGCTTCCCCCCCCCCCCATTCTCATGCTAAATCCGCAAACCCATGTCACTAGTATCTCTGTTCAGCCTGAGAGGAGAGGAGAGGAAAAAAGGGAACGAGAGAACGAGAGGACAAGAGATGGATGGGAGGATGAGGCACACGCTCGATAGAGGAAATGAGAGAAAAGAGCCAATATTCGCTCGGCACCTCCTTATTAGCATTCAGTAGGAACTGCAGGGGGCAGTTAGCAGTCTGGCCCTTATCAGAGCCTGCCTGCATACCTCCCACACTGGGTCACCATGCTGAAAGCTGTGTGTGTGTGTGTGTGTGCGTGCGCGTGTGTGTGTGTGTCTTGCTGTGTCTTTTGGTCCATGTCTTCCCACTGCCCATTATCTGTTAATCCTCCCACACTGGTTCAGCCCAATGTAACACGAGAAAAAAAAAAAAAAAAAAAAGTTCAACTTCGAAACAGACGGGGAAAGCTAATTGCCAAAAAGCCCGCAGGACAAGTCTGTTCATCGAGCCTACGCTGTGTTGTCTTGCCTTAACCGCACGCTGCTTCTACCTACGCAATGTTGTGGACAAGGTTCCCGCAGGTTGAGAACGCGCCCCCGGGGGGGAGAGGTGGCGGGATGGAGGGATGGAGGGATGGGAAAAACAGCGAGGGCAGATTGGAAGAAGAGAAATATCGACTCGTGTAAAAAGGTTAGGAGATACTGCTGGAACGGATCGGAGAAATGCGAAGAGATTTTTTTCCAGACCTCGTTCTTTCACCTCATGTGCTCCGCCGCTGCTATGTGGGACGGCTGCCGGCATCACATTTAAACGCTCAAACAGAAATCCTTGTAAAAAAAAGTAAATAAAGACGTGTAAAAAGGTTGGAGGTAAACCCCCCTTTGACTGGGGTTAAATTTCCCCTTTACCTTTCGCCCCTCGATGGTCGTAGAGATGGGAATGTTCCACTGGAATGTGTGTGTGTGTGTGTGTGTGTGTGTGTGTGTGTGTGTGTGTGTGTGTGTGTGTGTGTGTGTGTGTGTGGTGTGCGCGATGGAAAGGAAAAAGGTAAGCAGCGGTGGAATGATGATCCTGTGATTTCCCCCGGGGGCACATCTGCCTCGGTTTAACAGGCCGCCTCTAAAAAAGCCCCGTCCGACATTCCGGGAGAAATTCCGCCAGCATTCGTCGAACATTCCGATCCCCCCCCCTTGAAACCTCCATTACTCCCCCGTAACCCTCCCCTCTAACCCCCCACCACCCCCACACCCTCCACCAAAAAATGCTCGCCGGTTGGATCCAGAACTCTCCAGAATGTCGGCCATGAGACTCGCCAGAGCGCTACCCCTCCCTCCCTCCCCTCCCTCCCCTCCCCGTGGCCCCGGGGTCATTGTTCATCCCTCATCCATCGCTTCTCTCTTTTCCTCTCTTTTCTCTACCTCTGTGGGGATTCGCTGCCTCTCTAATAGAGGCATCTACCATGTCCCACTATCCGCAGCAACAGCTGGAGTCAGGGTGTGCAGAGTGCTATCTCTCAGTGTGTGTGTGTGTGTGTGTGTGTGTGTGTGTGTGTGGGTGTGGGTGTGTGTGTGTTAGTATTTGTGTGCACGGGCAAACATCTGTGCTGAGAAGAGAGATGGGGGGGAAATGATGCTGTGAGCGCCAAGCCGGGGATATCTGTCAAACTCTGACATATCAACGTGTGTGACCCACGTGCACACGCACACGCACACGAACATGCATGAGCACGCGCTCAGGGCGGCGGTGCTCAGACAACACAGCGGCTCTGCTCTTCATCACGCATCGTGAATCACCCGTCTCCTAATTGTCCCCGACTTCCCCGGTCTCTGACAATCTGCTCCTCAACGAGCAGCCGTACCGCTGACAAACGGTGCCCCCCGACAACCGTCGTCCTGGGCAACGGGGGGCGTTAATCAGGGGCCTCCGTCCACCTTTCCGAGAGCGGTTTCCACCTGGCAAACGCGTGAAAGTTTGATACGGCGAAGGTGGGCACGGAGCTCCAGATTTAGCCACCGCTGTCAGACTCTGATTTAGCACTGCAGGTAATTGCATGAAGTCAGAATGAAGCGGGGGCGGGGGATGAGTCGGGTGTGGGTCTGGGAGGGGGGGGGGGGGGGGCGGTAGCCAAATTATGCTGAACAGCACTGCAGCGATATCCCCTCCGCTGTTGAAACAATGCGTCCTCGCCAACCACCTCCCAGTCAGACAACAGCATCAAAGCAAGAATAATGGATCCTAGCAGAGACCTCAGCTCGATAGTTGGAGAAACAAAGCTCTCATTGTAATCTCGGCCCCCCCACCCCCCCACCTCGCACATTCATCCCAGCGTTAATCCTTTTCACATTACTCTGACTCTACTGTAGGCCATTAGAAGTAGAGAATTACAATTCTACTGGAGAGATTTCTAATCTGCGCCATTCCATTCCACTCCCATGTTCAATCGGCGCTGGGCAGCGGGATAAAGAAAAACTCCCAGTGATGGGATCGAGCCGTCCTCCGAGCGTCGCATCTGTTAGCCTGTGGCCAATATGGTGGACAGCCTGACCACAGGGTTAGAAAGAGGTGTCCACAGATATAGAGCTACAGGATGCTATTGACTACAGCTCCATAGATCCATAGCCACCAGACTGGAACTGGCCCTTAGGGGGGAAAAAGGCCAGCTGGAAAAATAGATGTGGGCTATGATGTATGGCATCCTCTAGGCGCCAGGGGGGGCTTGGCGATGATGATCATCATAATGGATTTTACAGGGCTGCACACATCGACTGGAGCAGCGCAGTGCGGATCTCTTGACTTCAGCAACAAAAGCCTGACCCCTTCCTTAAAGCTGAACGCAGGGCAGCGAGGGCTAAGAGCATGTGTGTGTGTGTGTGTGTGTGTGAGTGTGTATAGAGGGCATGTTGAGAAACCAGAGAATAAAATCCAACAGAGGCATAATAAAATCTGAGGCTGAGATAGGAGGGCCTTAACGATAAGAGTGTCCTAGTTAGTTCAGGAGCAAAACAACACTCGTCTGTGCCAGACTGGCTGCACTCCAAACATTCCCAACCTCTGATCTGTTCAGCCTACACACCCCTACATGAACGGGCAGGTTGAGCCAAAAAGGAAAACTCCTCTTTATCTGAATGAAACAAAAATAAATTGAATCCTTATCTCGTCTTTAAAAAGCTGATGAATGTCATTAAAATGAAAAACGTGAAAAAGACGAAGTTCGGCGAGCGGAAATTACGGAATAGCTGCTCCAAGATTATCTGAAGGCATTTTTGCTTCATTAGACAGAAAAGAGCTGAGAGTGATGGGAAAGATTGGATTGGATTGGGGGAGGCACGCGACAGACGATACGAGTCAAACTTGAAGCCACGGCTTTGACGGGACACGCCAGGTGCCCTATCCCGCTGATCCACCAGGACACCCCGGCAGCATCTGAGCATCCAGACTCGCTCATCCGCCCTGCAGGACCACATTAATAAAAATCGGCTCCACGGGACACATTTTTAAAACCACTCCAAACTACCCTGCAGCAGCTTTTGACCCACTATCACACATCTATTATGTAAGTAGCAGGGTATTTGCCGTTCTGCAGGGCGGTAGTAAGCCTGTCTTCTATGGACCAAGGCCTGCAGATGACGTTTTTGCCATGTGACTCGACTTGAGCTGGAGCCGGTAGGACTCAGTGTCTTGCTTTCACGAAGGGTTGAACCCAGACCCTTATCCCCGCTCAGCACACCACCCTGCTGCCAATGTAAATATTAAAGTCCTACTCCCATTTATCAACTAATCATCGAGACCGTTGCACCTGAAAGGAACGACATAAGGTGAGATTCATTCTACTCCGTCAGAACCGCCCCCTCCCCTCATCTGATACCTGTAGCTCTTTCCAGCCCCCCCACCCCTAGACACACGCACACACACACAATGAGTCAGGTCTGATCCGGTCTGATCCAGTCCCACGCCAACCTGTGGTGCAGTGGAGGTCAAGGACACCCCGGTGGAACCTCAACCTGTCAGCGCAGCTCCGCGGGGCAGAGATTACGGCGCAATGCAGGGGGACGGATTAAAGGGTGACACACACAGAGAGAGCTGGAGTACCAATCTGCCAAAGCGGCGGGGATCCCCTGCTTTTAGAGCGTGTGTGTGTGTACAGGAGCTGATCGATGTCTCACACACACACACAAACGGAGAACATGCTCACACACATAAACCGGCGCGATGTACACAAATGGACATGCGCACACACACAAATGCATTCCTGTTACCCGTGAGACATGTGAAGCAGTTTGAGCCTCCAGCCAGCCCCAGGATCAGGACCAGAAGAACCACCATGTTGTGCTGATGTAAACTATCTGGTTCAGCTATCTTAAGCTTTATCGGCTGTTGTTTGAAGGTCCTGCGGTACGCTTTAAGCCCAGAGGCCTGGATTTAATGTCTGAGCAAGGCTTTTGAGCACACCGCTTGAGGAGATTAGGCTGGAAATTAGCGCCATCTCTAGAATCACTTGTTAAAAACATATTTTCTCAGACGAGCTTTGATATAAGTTGGTTTCAAATGATTTTATTCCTGTTGTATTTGCCTGTTTTATTCTTCTCGTAATCTTTAATTCATGTCTAATTCAATTTATGGACTTTCCGTCATTGTTTTTGCAAAGCTCTCAGCTCGGTTTTGAAAAGTGCGATACAACTGGAAGTCTGTTGTTCAAGTCTGGCTAATCAAATAATTGACTTAATTGGTATTTGTGAATGTGAAAGGAAACACTACATTTGGACTCCGCGGCTAGCTGACAGCTTAGCACAGCAAAGAGTGCAATCAGAGCTGGATAACAGCGCATTAGGTTGTGAGAGGAAAGGCATTTCGGTGTAACAACTTTCATTACGAGGTGCTTCTGGGTCCAAACGCTGACGTCAGTGGAAAATGTGCACTATACACACTTACTATTTGCCACTCGGGGAATGTGAGGTTGTAGCTGTTGGAAGCTGTTTAAGTCAAACACACACACACACACACACACATATATATATAGACATGCACACACATACATACAAGTAGCCATACGTGAGAGCGAGGCGAGATGAGTTAATAATGCTGTTTGAGAATCCCTTTTTAAAAAAAACACAAGCATGCACACACATTCATAACTAGACACACTCACACACACACACACACACACATTAAGACATTTGTACAAACAGACACACACACGCAAACAGATTTGTCATGTCCTGTGCCCTTATCGTTCAAGATGTCCAGATTTCAACAAGCTCTCTCTCTCTCTCTCTCTCTGCCTCGTCTCTCACTCACTGTTTGCCCACCATTCAGAAAAGCAAATGTGAAAAAGATGCCCGCCTCCAAACACTGATTTAATTAGCTGATTTAATTAACTGATTACCAAACTTCTATCTCAATGCTACAAACGGCAGCCAGCATTATTAATCCTTGTAGTAATACTGCTAGATTTCCCACTCGCCGGCTACTTGGAAGCAGTTGCACTAGATGAAATAGGACGACTGCCCTACTTACAGAGTGCATGTGGGCACACTTACAAACCACTGTAAAATTCAAATGCACATACTCCGATACGTATTAAGTGCACACACACACACACACACACACACACACACACACACACACACACACACACACACGGGTACAAGCACACAGTACATCACTGTGTGATTGAAGTCCAAGGGGACCCGTGCTGTGAAAAAATAAAAACACACTTTGGTTCAGAAACTGTCCCAGTGGTCCCCATAAGATGTCACTTCTGTTCTCCTCTCGGTATTAATCCTGTGAAAGTGTGTAACTGGTGTGTTTGTGTGTGTGAGTGTGTGTGAGACAGAGAGAGAGACAGGGAGAGCGACTCCATAGTCTTTCTTCTTTCTCTCCAACAAAGAAAAGAGAGGGTCCTCGTTAAATTAGCAGGTTTCATTCCATCAATGTTCATCATTATTTCATGGACTCCTGAATATTTCATACACTGAGTGTGTGTGTGTACATGCATCTGTGTGTGCGTGTGTGTGTGTGTGTGCATATGTCTGCTTGTGTCTGTGTGTATGGATGTGCATGTGAGTGTTTGTATCTGTCTGTGTGTGTGTGTGGCGGGACATTAAGTATTAACTGAGCTCGGGGCCTCCGAGATGAACGTCCGGGTCCTCCACTATCCCAGCATGCTCCGCTGCTCTCCTGTCTCGCCTTTCCAGGATAGGAGCCTGGGGAGCTGTCAAGACGCACTGCACCGCTTTCTTTCTCTCTCTGTGTGTGTGTGTGTGTGTGTGTGTGTGTGTGTGAGTGTGAGTGAGAGAGAGAGGGAGTAGTGGGGGCTCATCCAAAACCCAGATGAGTTAATAATGCTGTTTGAGAATCCGTATTAAAACACCGTTCTCAGACTGACACAGTACACACTCATATACATGTACACACACACACACACACACACACACACACACACACACACACACACACACACACACACAGACTCGAACACACACACACACACACACACGCACAAACAGACACACACGGGACGCTGCCTCGCTCCCTCCCTGCATGACATGTTCTTGTCTGTCCCCTCCTATTCCCTCATCCCCTCGCTTCACGGGTGGAAAAAAAAAAAAGGAATGAGAAAAAGAAGACAGATTGGGGAGAGCGAGAGAGAGTGAGAGAGAGAGCGAGAGAGAGAGAGAGAGAGCGATGAGGGAAAGGAAGGAATGTTTTTTCGATGGAGCGCTGACATGAAGCAGGTGTCGCCAGTAAATTTCTTGACTCGACTAGACTACTCACCTCCCCCTCCTCTTTCTCTCACTCCGTTTTCCCCTTTACCTAGACACCCTGTTCCTCCTCGTTCGTTCTCCCTATCTGGGTCATCCTTTCTTCCGTCTCCCTACGGGTGTACAGTAGGTAAGGAACGAGGTGAGACATTTTTTAGGAAACAAATGCAGCCCGCACTTCTGATAAAATATCCACAGAAGCGAGTTCAGCTCCCCAAGTCTCCGTGGTTTCCATCATCAACTGTTCTTTTACCGACTGCACAATAACACGTGTGTGTGTGTGTGTGTGTGTGTGTGTGTGTGTGTGGTGTGTGGGAACTAAGAAGCAGAAGCTGGCCAGTGTAGTGTTGATGGAAGCTAGATTGTGTTGGCTGTTGCAAGGCCTTCTGGTTAGGAAGAGGAAAAAAAGGAAAAAGGCGAGCTGCTTTCATGTGTTTCAGGGGACTGAACAACACACTGCACTGGGGCCCGATGTACTGGTGTGTGTGTGTGAGTGTGTGTGACCAGGAGGGACACACACACCTATACATATTCACTCAGAGACACATAGATGATGATATACACACTTGTATGTGCAGCAGCAAGGCACTGAGCTGGAAACAGAGAGATTGTAAAACAGAAGACCACTCAGCGGAGGAGAGAGAGAAGAGGGGGGGGGGGGGGGGGGGGGGGACTCAAAAGTAAACACAGGATACAAAAAAAATGGATTGGAGGAAACAGACGAGTGGGTGGTGGAACGTAGGAAAACACTTCTTCTGACTACACACACACACACGCAAATACAATAACAGCTCACACACACACACACACACTCAAACACTGGAGTTCATACAGGTGCTGTTTCGGGCCTGGCTCCACTGCAAAGGAGAGATAAGAGACTGGAAGGAAAGAATGGCAGGAAGAAAAAAAAAGAGAGAGAGGCGGGATGGAGTGAATAGAGAATGATGGGAAATTAGAGGAGAGGCGCTTCAGAGGCGGGAGAGATCACAGGAGACAGCTCAGGGAAAACAACATCCTGCAGGTGATGACACACAGACACACTCACTCTCTCTCTCATACACACACACACACACAAACAAGTCTCATGAGCTGCATGTGTGGAAGGAAGGAAGAGGCCAATCCCATCTGGGTTAGCAGAAATATCCCGATAGGGGATTGGGGAGACACACACACACACACACACACACACACACACACACACACACACACACACACACACACACACACACACACACACACACACACACACACACACACACACACACACACACACACACACACACACACACACACACACACACACACACACACACACACACACACACCAATGCAGACACAAAGACCTTCAGCCATTCAAAGTTGAGTTAACGTTTAACTGGCTTAGAAAAATCAACACCAGCACGAGAAGGGCAGAGTGTGTGTGTGTGTGTGTGTGTGTGTGTGTGTGCGCGCGCTGAGCTAGTGTTTGTGTGTGAGACTCTCACAGGACCAGCCACCTCAAGGACACTGCAAACTGTTTGATTAACAAACATGCACCCCTTAAACGTCTGTGACAACAGAACTGAATTACACACACACACACACACAGACACACACACACACAGTCACACACAACACACACACAACACACACACAGTCACACACACGTAGCTCAAACCCAAGGTCTTACCTGTTCCAGGGACCGTGGTGGAGGAGGACAGGAAGGTCATGAAAGAGAGAGAGAGAGGACGAGAGAGGTAAATAATGAGTTGCAGTGACACGGGGGCGACACAACATGACCTAACAGCAGCGTGACACTGGTTAAACATTAGGCAAGCACGCAGAATCCCAGACCAGCCACACGGACCTGGATCAATACCTCAAAATGTCACTCTCTGGCTCATTTTAAGGATGCAGACGAATTAATTTGACAAACTGACAAGTGGGGGGGGGGGGAATGAACAGAGAGACAAACTGACAGTACAGAGACAGATAGGTAGACATACAGGACGGTGGACTGCCAGACAGACAAGCTGATAGGTGGACGACCCATTTATTTGACAGAGTGACAGCCGGGCCAGTGACGAGCATACAGACGGGGAGTAACAACTGACAGAGACAACATGCTAAAAGCAGGAATGTGCACAACCAGGGGGACAGGAAGCCCTGACACCTCATTACAAATGAATGAGAGTTGTGTGTTCAAAGACGCTGTGGGGAGCACACACAAACACACACACACCCCGAGAAATCCCCTCCCCGCGGTAGCCGACCAGATGGACAGGTAGAGAAACAAGAAAGGTCCATGGGGAGAAAGACAGACGTAGGAGAGGAGTTATTCTCAGTTCCTTTTGTCTTCTTCCAGATCTTGCTCCCGTTGAAGGCCAGACTTCAGAAGCCAAGCCAGCACTGACACACACACACACACACACACACACACACACACATACATGCTACAGGCAGGTACATTCAAACAGAAGCAAGCCGAGCCCAACAGAAGGATGGAAAAAGTGACAGAGAAAGTGACAAAAAGGGAAACGGAGGGGCGTGTCAGTGTCTGAAATAAGCCTGATGGCAGCCGTCTGCTTCTATCTGATGGAGGGGAGCGAGAGAGCGAGCGAGCGAGAGAGAGAGAGAGAGCGTGAGAAGGACAGAGAGAGAGATGAAGACATGACAGACTGGGGAGAAAGAGAGAGATGACAGATTGAGGTAGGTATGGAAGGGAGAGAGAAAGAGAGATAGAGAGACAGAGAGAGATGGAGAGAGAGTGATACACAGGAGGAGACAGAGATAACATCTCTCATTCCACAGGGACCACATCCCATTCCGGCTATCCACAACAGTCAGCACTGTCACAAACCGTGTGTGTGTGTGTGTGTGTGTGTGGCGGGTGGGCACGTGCACCTAAGGGTGAGCAAGTGTCAGAGTCACTTTACTTTCACCTTAAGGTTAATTTCATCAAAAGAGACGAGGAAAACCTGACGGGTAACGTGTGTATGGTCATAAATATGTATACACACACACACACACTTTGAAATCATTTTGAAATCAAATTGTATAAGCCTTTTTTAACATTATAACCTTGGATTGTCATTTGCCTATTTTTATGTGATGTCATATTGAGACAAAACCTCCAATATCAACTTTATTTCAAAGCGGTGTGTGAGGATGAGAAACGAGAATAGATATCTGAACTTCTGAGCTTCCACCGGATACAAAGCAGCGCAACCGCAGGCAGAGGAGCAGCTTTCATTGATTTCAAAAGGAATGATTTCATCCATTCCCTGGATAGCTGACGGTTGATGGCAATGTCTGACGCCAGATGGCTGAGGTGGAGCTCGGGGGTGAGACCGGAGGTGCACTACAAGGTTTGGTCACATTGAGGACATTTTCAAACCTCGTCTGTCTGTTTTGGTCTGAATCAGGTGCGTTTCAACATCGGTTCATTTACAAAAACTGTAAATTCACCATCATTCATCATCAAAAGCCACATGGGAACAGTCATTTCCTCCATTGGTCAGAAATCTGATGCTGGAAATGCATTAGCATCAGCTGCCTTTGTTGAGCCTTGCGTTGGCTATCAAGCTCTCTGTGGAACTTGATCCCGTCGTGGGCCTAATGGATCACAAAGGGTTCCCGCTGTTGATGGAAGGAGATCTAAATAATTAATCGACTCCTTTTCATTTCGTTTCTGCGTTTTTAACAACGCCGTTTGTATGCTGCTGACACTCCCGCAGGTTAAACAACCGTGAAGCGTTTCTGAAAATGTCTCTGTGATATTAGCTCGCGACGAGCAGCGCTTCCTGTTGGGTCACGGTCGGATCGCATTCTCACTTCAGGGTGCGTTAGGAGACGTACTGAAACCACCCTCTCAACACGTCTTGGTCTGATTGTTTTTGGTCCCAAGTGCCAGGGGGGGAAAACGACTTCAAGGTTTTGAAATAACTGCCCTAAATGAACTAGATGTGAAAATGCGCTTAGACTCCGTTACGGTGTCCGACACAAACTCGTACTGCTTTCTCACCAGACCGGTGACCCGAGAAATGCGGCGGTCTGTGTGAAACGGTTGACCCGGGTAAGTCGACCCCACAAAACATCCCCGGTCAAGATCAGGGTTAGAGCCGGGTCACGCTTCCGTTCGGTATGAAAGTTCAGCGCTTAACCCGCGTTACTCAGAGTCGTGGCGACCACCACGTCGTACACAGAACACAGCTCAAAATGCAACTGCGACTCGAGCTTGCACAATAAATCATAAAAACCCCAATATAAATCAAAATACTGCAATTTCTAAATCGCCAGAGGCTGTCATTTTTTTTATTAGAGGGAAAGGTGTTTTAAACAGCTTACACAAGTTAATTTGCCGTTGTGCAGAATCCTCTGGCCAATAAATGAAGATACATGTTGGAGAAAATCCATGATTTTTTTTCTCAAACAATCAAACTCTCAGCATCACGCTGCCAGACTGCACATACATTTTATATTATATTCAGAAGTCAATACCGTGCAGCCCTATTCTCGAACCCTCCGGCTACTGCAGTCCTGGAATACTGGATTTTACTGACCACTCTAATAAAAAATATGAAATGTCCAATATATTTTTCAATCTTTTCCATGTATACGACATTTTCATCCTCTGGTTGTTATGTCATCTGCAAACCTTGATCCCTGCCTGCCTGCAACATCACCCCCGATGCTCTTTGAAATCAGTGGAAAGAAATGGATATAAATGTCAGAATGAGAGTGAAGAGTTTGTTCCAAAATGAGAAATCCTCCATTTGAGAAACTCGACACCAACTCACTATATAATTGGAAAAAAACAACAACGGTGAAAACAACTTTTTAAAAGAAAGAACTGAAGTCGCACGGTTACAGACATGATCCTCTATATTGTAGAGATGACGAGCATCAGGTAAACACACAAACGGATGTATAATATCTTGGAAATAAACAGTTATTGTTCACTAATGTTGCCAAAGCTGCATAAAAGAAACACTCGTCTTCACTCTGCAGCTGGGAGTGTAAAGGAAGCTGTAATGGACTCCTGCGTGCCGTTGCTCACTCCAAGCACTTCAGACGAAGCTCCAAAAGGCCACAGCACCCACCGCGACCTTTTCACCCCGACTCACACACAAACACACACACACACACACACACACACACACACACACAGTAACGCCACAGCCAAAAGGGCTGACCTCTTTACGCCGATTAACATTCCATCGGGGGAGGGGAGGGGGAGGGGGGGGAGAGAAGAGGAGACACTTTCCCCTCACCTTCCTTCCCTCTCTGTTTTCCCTCTTTTCTACCCCGGCGCTCTCCCCTTTTCTTTTCGCTCTACCTCCTACCACTCACTCCATCCCTCCATTCTCCTCCTGCCCTCGCTCTTTGTCTACTTTAGTGCAATTATCTCTTCCTCCCCCTTTCCTCCCCCTTTCCTCCTCCGTGGTGCTTTTTATTCAGCTCTTTCTACCTCCGTGTCTCTTTCTCTTGCTTTCCTATGGTACGGTGAGTGTGTGTGTTAGTGTGTGTGTGTGTGTGTGGTCGAGGCGTGTCGAGACAGGCCACTCGCTCGGCTTGCAAGCTTCCAACAACTTGACTGACTCACCACATTGGACTGCGTGTGTGCACATAACACACTGATTACCCTCTAAATCTGTCAAACAAATGCATATAGCAAACACACACATGCCCCCCCCCCCCCGGGGAATCAGAACAACAGATGAATTCCAACAGCCTGAATAGATGTTCCATTTATCTATTTATTTAGTGTTAAGACTTGTTACTCATCCAGGTAACCACACCTGTGTGTGGTGTGTGTGTGCGTGTGTGCGTGCTCATCCTCTCCGCCAAGGGGTGAATTTCAACCCACAATGCAATAACTGCAATAATTACAAAATGACAGCACTTCTCCAGACTCTTAATTTCCTACAATTGAGGAACAACAATAAGAATGGTTAAATAAAAATTGCACTTCTCTGATGCAAGGGTGCATATATCATGCACACACGCACACGCACACACACACACACACACACTCACACACACGCTAAGCAAAAAAAGAAAATTCCCGTCATTCACACACAACGTACACAACCCCAAAATCAGACCGGGCCGGTGAGCGTGACCGACTTCCAGTTCTGACTTACGACTTGGAAGAGAAAAACAAA
The DNA here is from genome assembly GCA_034670385.1 of Hoplostethus mediterraneus. Lineage (NCBI taxonomy): Eukaryota > Metazoa > Chordata > Actinopteri > Trachichthyiformes > Trachichthyidae > Hoplostethus > Hoplostethus mediterraneus. The sequence goes on from JAXDDW010000007.1 coordinate 9,292,976, forward strand.
GATGGAATGATGGCAGGATGAACAGATGAGGAGACAAAAAGATAAAAAAATAAGCGATCACGCAATGAAATGACGTGTGTGTGTGTGTGTGTGTGTGTGTGGGAGGCAAACCTTGCATGCATACAAGTTAGACACATACCAGACAAGCACAACCACATCCTATGTATAGGCCGCTCACACAGACAGACAGGCAGACAAAAAAAGTGGTGTGTATGTGTTCCTCTCTCTCTCTCTCTCTCGCTCTTCATCTGTGTGTGTGTGCGCGCGCATTTGAGTGTGCAGCAGACGCCAGCTGAGAGGGGAAGCAATAGCGATTCCCACTGACCTGAAAACGAGCTCGCCAGCCACCTCAAAATAAAAAGAGGAACAGAAAAAAAAAGAGGAAGAATGTCAGCGAGCACGAGGGCGATGAAAATGCAGAGATTAGGAATTATTGGGGAGAGGCGGCGGTGGTGTAGGAGAGGTAGATATTTGGAAGGGGACACACACTCACACACTCACACACTCACACACACACACACACACACACACACACACACACCCCAGGTGCAGTGAGGGATTAGGGAAAGGAACAGGCCTCAACACCCCTTTGTACTGTCTGCTGAGGAGAAAAGAATGAAGGAGAGACGAGAGAGAAAGAGGGAGGATAAACAGAACAAGGAAGAAGGGATCACATAGGCAGCATCTGCACACACCCACACTCTGTATGTGTGTGTGTGTGTGTGTGTGTGGATGTGTGGGAGTGTGTCCCTTCTTGCTTTTGTGACTCCCCGAGGTTCCCCGCGGTCAAGAGCGGATCCTCTTTCTCTCGTGTGCCCTCTTTTCATACACTCATTCCTCTCTCTTTTTTTAAATTTTTTTATACACCCTCTCCCTTTTCCCCTCCCTCTCTTTTAGCGAAGTGCTGAATGGCCCTCTCTCTCTGATGAGTGACTGATGAATGAAGTAGCTCTTTGAAGTCAAGAGTCACAGCAAGGCTGGTCAAGCGTGAAGAGACGTCGGACAAAAGATGGCCGAGAGAGAGCGAGAGAGAGAGAGAGCGAGAGAGTGAGAGAGAGAGGTGGGGGGTGCTAGAGAAAGAGGAAGAGAAAATGGGGTAAGTATATATTCAGGAAAGTCAATTTACAACAGTGCACATCCAGAGTGAGAGAGGGACAGAGACAGTGTGTGTGTGTGTGTGTGTGTGTGTGTGTGTGTGTGTGAGAGAGAGAGGGAGAGGAAGAGAGAGTGAAAGAGGAAGAGAAAGAGGAAGAGAGAGAGAGAGAGAGCGTGCTCTGCATCTTTGCATGACTGCCTCAGAGCATTTACATTGTGATGCTCGACATGCAAAAGGCCAGAAAACACGCAAACAGGAAATGAGCTCCGTCATGACTGAGTGACATCGCTCTGGCCCGAAGGGGAAGTCTGGGGGGGGTGTAGGGTTTCATGTGCCTCCAAGGCCTCTCCTTCACTTCCTTTATGGCTAAACACAGGCCAAAGGATTGCTCGCGGGATAGCGGTTTTCTCCCCTTTCTCTGCCCTTATTTGTTCGGGGGAAGATCGACTGACTTGCTTCACACTCGGACACATTCACAGTGCTGTTGGCCGCCGAGCAGCACCGACGGAGCGATCGGGGGGGGGGGGGTTAAGTGCCTTGCTCAAGGGCTTGGGTGGGAGCTTGCCCCGCTCGCTAATGGAATTAATCTGTTTTTTGTGTTGGTTTTTCTCTTTGGTGGCCTCGCTCCTGCTGTTGTTGAGAACAGGCAAAACACCAAACACTCTACTGAAGCGTTCAAATGTCATCGTCTTAAAAGGTTAATGGTGATTTATCCACCAAAGACAAAAATTCACCACCATTTGCCGCTTGATTTCAGACCCGGCTTGTCCCCTTCCACGGGGAGGTCACAGCGCAGGGTCAACGACAGGGACAACACCCCTGAAGCAGATAAGGATTCAGTGTCTTGCTCAAGGACACTTCAGCAGGGCAGATGCTTGCCGTCACGGGGGCTTGAACGTCCTCTAGTTGAAGGACAGTCTCGCTGCCCA
>JAXDDW010000007.1:9297500-9307500 GCA_034670385.1 Hoplostethus mediterraneus
TGCGTTTATTTGCTTGTGAACAAATAAACGGGACAAGATCCTGACGGGAGACGAGGGGGAAGCTCCCAGGTCACATCCTGTCTGGACTTGTCACATCCTGGGACATGAAAAGACAGTGCAGTTAATGGATGCAGAGAAGAACAGTCCCGGGGGATCTCACTCTCTCTGTGTGTGTCCCTCTCAGAGAAAGAAAAGCAGAGGAAGGAAAACGCAGGCAGCGCCATCAGAGAATGGGGCGCCGTGGGGGGGCGAGCAGGCCGACTGTTTGAGACACTCAGGGCCAGTGGAAGACAAGCAAGAGATGACAAAGCGACAGAGCGACGAGGCCAAAAACCCAATTTAGAAACCAGGGAACTGGGATCAGCCGCAGACGCGCCGACTTTGCCGAGGGGGGGGGGGGGCGGCTAATGACTGTAATCCCATTCTCATGGCTAGCACGTCGTAGCATTCCATAGCGCCACTCATTAAGCACCGCAGAAATGCCCGCTAATCAGTCCGTCGTTTTTGGTTTTTTTTTTGGGGGCTAGCCAGGCTAATGCTAGGCTAGGCTAATCAATAGGCGGTAATCCTGTTGGCGGAGCCGCTGTAGCATAGCGCCCCTCATTACCAGCCATAGAAATGTCCACTAATCATTCACTGCACGGCTATTTGTCCTCATGGCTGAGGAATCACTTTGGTGGGGGTGGTGGGGGGGGGGGGTGACATTTGACAGTCGGCAGCAGAGGGTGGAAGAGACAGACTGACGCAGAGCGTCACTGAGGCTGTGTAATGATTAAGAAACACATCACTCTTCCTTTTCTTCCCTACCCTCGCGCCGCTCGTCCTCTGTGCCGCATGCACAGCTGGATCGGTCTTGGAAAGGCTTTGCTCCGCATCGGCGTCATTCAACTTTTATCAAAAAAAAAAAAAATCGATGAAAAAAACGCTCGGCGATCCATAACAGCTAATCAATATTGAAGGCGTGTGGGCAGAGCGAAGACAGCGCTTCAGAGACCACCCGGAGAGACGCTCAGCACTCGAGCATCCCCCTCTGCTCGTCCTGGATATGAAATGGCTGGGGTTCAGAACAGCCTCGCTCTAACTCCATCATAACAATTTTCCATTTCATTTTAACGTCAATTCAAAAAGACAGAATCCACAGAAATGCATACCTCCCTCTGCAGAGGTTCAGCATTTTCTCGATAGCAACAGTTTGGTTTCACATCCCATTTTGCATCCCTGATCGCTTACAACAGTTATGTGAAAGGGCCACAAAATGGCCACAGATGGGCGATATTGCAAGTGGGCGAGTTGAAGTAAAACACTGTACAGCAGGTTGCACTATGAAAGCATCCATACTGCCTTATGGCCAGGAGTCTGGGGTTACGTTGACCTGAGGCTGAACCTGAGTTGAACTCTTGTCAAGAGGGAGTAGCGGTGTAGCTGCGAGAGGCCTGTCAGCACTAGCCTCAAGCTACACACAGGAGATACCTCGCCCTTTCATGTGTGAGATTATGTGCGAGTGGACTCTATTTTTACTATATTGTGATGTGTCAAAGTAGAATAGAAAATCTGGAAGAGTCTCTTGTGAGGACCGGTCACTAGACCTCATCATTTATTGTTGGTTGGCTTGTTGAGGTTCGAAGATCATTTATTTATTTAGTTTTAGTTTTTTCTTTAAAGATCCTCTCCTTGTATTACTTGAGTTTGATACCACTTACTATGATGTGTACTATGACTTTACATGAAAAAGATTTCTGTCACACTAAAAAGGCGAGTAAACTATTACATAAATACAAAAGGTGGTTAAACTAAGTTTCCACTAAATTCCTGACAGGGTCAACATAACACAGATGAGGCAACACTTGATAAACTGCTGCTCTCCAGTCAGACAAGCATGCTTATCTCATCTGCGGGGGGGCTTTGATCCAGGTACGCAGGTAGGGAATAACCAGCTGGAAAGATGTGGGAATGTTATTGGGAATGTTGGAACGTGGTGCAGCCATAGTCGGGATAAAGGGACATAACCGGCTTTAGAGTGCCTGGCCGCCAGTGCTTACACCCGGCTAATCTGATTGGATTAACACACACACACACACACACACACACATACACACAGACTTGCCTGGCTACACATAGCCTACCGCCACACATGGGCGCGCGTGCTTGCCCTGGGCGCGCATGCACACACACACACACACGTACATGCCTCTGCAGCTTCCTAAAGTTAAACTGGATTCTGAACTGTGCTGGCTGGCCGATGGCACCATGCTGGGCTGCCACATGCACGCGCATCCTCTCACAACACACACACACACACACACACCACACCACACACACACACACACACACACTTTAGATTGCAGTGATTTGTGCTGTGAATCTGAAACAGACCTATTGAAAGAAGAGTAATGCCCAGAGCTTGACAACCGTGCTAATTGAGTCCCCCCCCTCCCCCTCTCCTCCCCAGCAATGAAACTAAACGTTTTCACCCCTCCATCTTTTCAATCCTACCCGACGGCCCTCCTCTTGTTCCACACTCTCATCTCATCCTCTCATCCCATCCTCTCCCTCATCTTACCCTTCATCGCCTCCATCTCCTCTTCCCTCCCTCCCTCCCTCCCTCCCTCCTTCCGTCCTTCCCTCCCCCACCCTGCTCCTCCTCGCCCCCCCGCCGTCCTCCTCTCCTCTTCCCTCATACTCGTACATGTAATCATTCATTAGAACCAAGGCAGTTGTCCATTAGGCAAAGCAGCCATTTTGGAAATTGCAGCAAATCTTCCATGAAAAGACATTTCCTCTAATGCGGTAGTCACGCTCGGAGGGAGGGAGAGAGAGAGTGGGATGGCGAAGGAGAGGAAGAGAGATGGGGAAGGAGAGCTGGAGAGGAGAAATGAGAGAGAGAGGGAAAGAGAGCCCCCGGCCATAAAGCCACCAAGCGGAAAGCAAGCCTGCTGTTTGATTAGAGAATGACACCATCATGGAGGGAGGGATGGAGGGATGAAGGGGAGAGGGAGGGAAAGTGTTTCAGAGGCAAGCGGAGGGGATGAAGAGGAGGCGGGAGAGAGAGAGGGAGAGACAGCGAGAGAAAATAGGGAGTGATTTGAGAGGGCCGAGACAGAGGCAGTAAAATTAGCACCATCACTTCACTTCGCTTACCAAGACACTCTGACACACACTGGGATTTTTTTAAAAAGGCGCACACACACACACACACACACACACACACACACTCGCAAGACATGTACACACACACACACACACACACACACACACACACACACACACACACGCATGACAGATGGTATCCCCCATCTGAGTGTGGCTCTAATTTGAGTGAAGTGATAGGCATCTCCTTAGCCAATTAGAAGCCTCATAGCTATGACCTCACTGTGTCTGTTTGCTTCACACACTCGTTAGTTATAGCGCGCAAGTGTGTGTGTGTGTGTGTGCGCGCGCGTGCATTAGCGTACGCACCAGTGTGTCCCAGGGGATCAGTGACGAACATTTAAACTGATATAAGATGTAGAAAATGACAAAGCCACTCTGACTAGCTTCTCTCCGGTGTGTGTGTGTGTGTGTGTGTGTGTGTGTGTGTGTGTGTGTGTGTGTGTGTGTGTGTGTGTGTGTGCAAATGTGAGTTCCACCTCCAACAATGCCGCCGTTCATCTCCACAGACAGATCTGTCGCTCCTAATACGAACCATTTATCTCCCTCCTTCTCTCTCTCCTTCTTAACGTGCCTTCTTCCGATTGTGACACATTTGTCTCCGGGCCCAAACTGTGCCTTCGTCTCCAACCTCCGCCGAGGCCAAAGCTCCACAAAACAATACTCTTATTCCTACCATATGCTGGGTATTATTTTTTTCTTTCTTTTTTTTTACAACTTATGATGTATTGAAATAGAAAAGCTTCATGAAAACAGCGTTATTTTTATCAACTTTTATCAGGGTTTCATGCTCGCGTGAAGCGGAAATTGTTTTGGTTGATAAAGAAATGATGCAATAACCAGTGATGGAAACACGTTTGACAAATAAATAATGGCGCAGGCTTGACATGAACGGCCTGACCGACACGTCAAAAGTGGCTTTGGACACCCTGACCTGAAATGTTGTCAGTAAAATATTTGACCCACCAGGAAAGTCATACTCATGTCTGTCCCATGTAGGAGATGCCTGCCATGGTTATATGGTGCATGAGAATATTAGAAAGTGCATCTCTTTGTTTTCTTCAACAACTTGCCCAATCCTGATCAATTCTTATTTACTAATCTCTCTTTCCCTTTTTCTCATGGATGTGTTGTTTTCATGTTCAGGAAGCCTGTTTATTTGCTTCAACCCATCTGATTCATTTTTTTTTTTTGGCAACATTTCATCTCTAGATAGTCCATTCCCCCGTTCCCCGTCTCCTAGTTTCTTCAGTTAACAATGCAGCTCCAACCCGCTTCTTCCACTAAGTGAACAGCTCTGTTGTGTGTCAGGCCTGTAAATCCTCCTTGCCACCTGGCCGGGGCTGAAGACTGATGTTCAGGCCATCTCACCCACACCGACAATACAGCAACAGCAGATCTGAAAACCATGTGTACCAAACGGCACGGAGAGATCCCTCACCACCTCTCTGTAAACACAGATGATCTCTCTCTCTCTCTCGCTCTCTCTCTCTCGCTCTCTCTCTCTCGCTCTCTCTCTCTCTCTCTTGCCACACAACCACTGCTACTGCCTTGGAAGACAAATATCCCTAACAAGTTTTGCCACAATGATCAGAGAAAGAGAGACAACCAGAGGCGGAGAGACAGAAAGAGTTAGAGATAGAAGCAGAGACAGACAGAAGGACAGACGGAGAGAGCTCTTCCAGTCTCTTCGGTGCAGCGTTTCACGTGTCTCCCCCGTGGAAGTGGAGCTGTGTGTAATATGGAGTAGCATTGTTTTTCTTCAGGGTGCTATTAAGCTTATAGTCCCTTGTTTCTCCTGTCAGGAGCGATAGGATAGTCGATTATACCGGAGGCAAAAAGATCCTGTCTGCGCCACGCTAACACCCACGCATACATACCTAGCCCTCTCTCTCCTACTGTGCCTTCCTGTCTGCTTCTGTTGGTGTGTCTTCCTCAGGTGCACACACACACACATGCACGCACACACACACACACACGCGGAGAGTTTAGGCTGATAAACAGGGGTTTATAAAAGTGATGAAAGGCCGTCTATCCTGCGTCCAGCGATATCTCAGCTCGCCATGCAGAATGGTCGGACACGTTATCACCTCTGACCGGGGGAAACCACGGGGGCCGGGACTGACGCCAGCGCCAAATACCAGCGCTAGTGTGTGTGTGTGTGTGTGTGTGTGTGTGTGTCCCAGCAGTAATAATCACCCGGATTAGAGTGGAGCCAAACCCCTGCAGGGTCTCCTCTTCCCCCAGCCCAGCCCTGCCCAGTCTGCAGCTCTGATCCCCTGTTTGAGCAGCTATGGGGAGCACAGCAGCCCGACTGACACAGACAGACAGGCGGGGGGGGGGGGGGGGGGAAACTAGTCTTTCCTTCTTTAAATTCCCCCATATTCCATAGGCCTTTTTTTATCCTATCGATCTCCCTTAGCCAAAATAAAATATTGAACAAGCTTCGACCATACGAAGACACCTAGACCATTCAACAAGCACGGACTTTAACCACAGGGGTGCAGTGAAATGGAAGTTGATACAGCCGTCAATATGTCTGGGAGAGGGATGCAATATGTTGGCAACAACAATGGAGAGGCGTGGAGCACAAATGGGTTATAACTTAATAAGACTGCGCACCGTGTCAGGCTGCCTTGCAGTCAATGCGTGGGATTATTACTGAGTGAAAAATTTGCCTAGATGTGTAACAGTTTCCTGTCTGGAATAAATTCTGTCCAATGTTACCGTTGGACCCAGTAGGAGCACGGCGCCCCTGATAATGGCACTTATCAACAATTGTCAGAGGCACTGTTGATCTCCTTTGGCATTTGCAGCAGCAAAATGCAGCAATGTCAATCAACAGTTGCCTTTTAACATCTATCGGCGAGGCACTGCTTCAGGAGGACTGACCCATTCTTCCCATAGCTATTCACATCGTGTCATAAATCAAATCACATTTATTTCTATAGCCCTTAATCACCATTACCGTCTCAAAAGGGCTTCACAATGCCTAAAGTGTGTGTATAATACTGTTCCACCCAGTGCAGAGACAGACCTTGGATCTGAACGGAAAAAGCCAAACCACAATGCCATCCCTAACAAAATAAATCACTGTGATTTTCCAATAATAATCCTTGAAAGATTTCTATGTAGTGCATCTGTGGTACCCAGCAGTGAATTTAAAGCAACCTTATCGTACTTTGTGGTATTTTTTTTTTAATCTCCTGTAGTATTACTGTAAGACTTTCTGTGGTACAACTTTTGACCTATAATAGCTGCATGATATGTTAAAGGTTTTGTTGTAATATTTGTATAGTATTCCTTCTATAATACTAAAATTTACTATAGGATTATTATAGTTGTGCGTCCAAAAGGGACAGCCCCGCATTAAAGGTGGTTTTGGAAATGAGAGATAAAGAAAAGTGAGACTAGTGACACACTAGATAAGGATTGTTTTGTTTTGTTTTTCTGTTTAAAAAGGTTGTCGCCTAAACAAACCCTAATGAAAAACATCGCTACAAGATTACTATAATATTCCTACAGGTACTTACAGTGTATCTGTGGTAGACAATAGTGAGTTTTACCGTATGTCATTTTTACCTACTATGGTTTCACTACAGTAGTTATATGGGATATTAAATACAGTTTGATGTGATATATTCTTATAAAATGTATTATATGGATTATAGTTTCCCCCCCAAGACAAGATCCTATACACGCCCGGGTTTCCTCATATTGCGGGAAAAATAAATCTTATTTTACCTTTGATTTTTTAACTTGTTCTCCTTCTTGTTGAGGACCCCCGGTACACAGTTGGTGAGCTCGGTCCAGTCGGCGTGTAAGCCGCAGCTCCAGCCCGTGGAGAACCGGGAGAAGAGCCAGGTCTCCTTGCGGTTCGGCCGGTAGCAGGTACATTTCTTCTGACCCGGTCTGCAGTCGCAGGGGACCTCCAGGCGGACATTCTGGACGAGGTGCCTCCCGAAGGTAGTCCCCCCTGTTTTCTGGATGTGCAAAAAGACAATCACGTCCTCCCCTTTGATTTGGAAATCGATCGTCCTCTCCAGATCCCTGACGGGAAAGTAGTATTTCTTAACGTAGTGAGGGTCCGGAGTAGGGAAGATATCCCCCTCGTCTTCCTCCGTGAAATAACCGTGGGGCGAGCCGAAATTGATCACCCCGGGAGCCACGTACTGATAGAGAATCAGCATGAAACACACGGATCCCACTACGATCAACAAGAATTTGCTGCTCCTCTCGACCATGTTCCTTCCCAGTGCGGTTCATACAGTACGCTACCATTTCCCAGTCAAGCCAACAACAGAGTGCAGGGCGCTCGGCTTCTTCATTCTTGCTCTCGCTCCCCTGCAAGAATGATTTGTTGGGTTTAACAATGATTCATTTCGGTTTAAGACGACCGGTGAAGTTGGTACATTGTAAACGCGACCGTTCAACACCATAAAATACACATTGTAACTCGTTAAAGCCCCCTAGCTGACCCTCCCCCGTTTACTTACTTTGGTTCCCCTACCAAAGGCTCACTGCATCACCATGGAGTTATGTACCCAGGATGCAGCGCGAATCCTACCTTTTCAACACCACTCTCTCTCGCTCTCGCTCTCGCTCTCTCGCTCTCTCTCGTCGAAAAACGAATTAAAGGCAATTCATTTTAATTTCTTGGTTGATACGCAACGGCAGCGTCATTCGCAGCATATAGCGCAACACAGAGGGGAAATCTGACGTAATTTTGTAGCTTGTAAAGTTAAGTCATTTCAGCAATTTGGTGTGCAGAAATGCCAAAAATAAAGTGTGCTGCACAGATGCTTACTAGCTACACTATGTTTTGTTCTATGAAATAAAACAACATTGCTTCAACTTGTGAATAGCCATTATTCGATTACTTTATATCAATTGCTACTAGCGAAATGCTAATTATTTGGGAAAGGGAACTAAGGGCAAATTGAGTTTATTTATTTTATTTATTTGAGTTATTTCAGCTATACATATAACACATACAGCCAAACGAAATGTCGTTCTTCACAGGACCAAGGTGCAAAAAACAGAACATAAGACATGACATAAAATACAACCAACATAATAAAAAAAATAATAACTATATAGTAAAAAAACAATGTGTAAAGTGTCAAGTGTAAAGTGACCTATGCGGGATGCAATCACTATAGTAGTCATTAGCTAGCTATCTGGCTGTTTGAAATGATTAGCAAATTACTATTGCAACGCTATGAAGATCGTAATAATTTTAATGTACAACACAGGAATTTGAGCTCTAGCAACAAAAAACATCTAGACGAGATGTAAAGTAAGTAATGTATCAGTGCTTGTAATCCTCCTTCTCTGATGATGGATGATTAGCACTTTGTTAGCAAAAATCAATATTAAATGTATCTAAAAGATCAAAATGTACAAAGGCAATGCTAGTGGATGTATTTTAATCCCTGGAACAAAATGTAGTAATACTACTATTACTACTGTTATACTGTAATAATACTACTAGTATATCTCATGGCTATCCATTCAACACATGATGTTTTTAACCAATTTTTCATATTTTCTGTAGGACTGCGCACCAAATGGTGGAAATGCTAATCTGTGGCACATAAAATGATGCAAAATGACTTCCGCTTATGATCTCTATTAATTGTGAGGGATGTAGTCAAGAGTAAAACTCTAAAACTCAGTTTACCCACCTTTTTTAGCCACAGAATACAGTTTATACCCACATTTTTAAGTAACATAAACCACGCTTATGTAAATTTATAATATTCATCATAATACATAGTATAAATAAGTATTAGGAGTAGTAAAAAACATCAATCGATGCCTTTCTGAAAAAAATATATAAAAAATATGAAACAAATATATATAATTTTTTTGGTGGAAGTTTGCCTTATTATAATCACCAACTGCAGTTTACCCAAGTTTTTATTTACCACTACATCACCACTTCAGACTTGGCCTATGACAAAATGATGTGACACTAGATTTATTTCACTGATTAAAGTGACATTTCAGTTTGATGAGGCATTTCCATTTTACAGGCTCTTGAATACATGAACAAGTCTCTGACGCTAGATGCACCAGGATGTGCAGGGCTATTCACTGTTCATTTCCTCCTCTCTGTATACAGAAAACATACAGAAATGACTTCAAAATGATGACATATAATGTACAATGCATCATTTTATCTTGGACATTTTAGTTTGATTTTATGAATAATATAGAAGCAAAACAAAAGCGACTGAGAGACACCGCTACCAATTTCAGACAGCGAACAGTAGTAGCTGACTGTTCATGAATACAAAGGGAATATGCATGAAAACAATGAATATGTTATCAAGTTGAAATTTTGCTTCATTAACTGTGTATAGTACAGATACAACACACACACACGCACACACGCACACACACACACACACACACACACACACACACACACACACACACACACACACACACACACAGGAAGGGCCTATATTCATTTTGGCCTGAAGTCAACAATTTTGATATGTAGTGTGAACTGACAACCCATTAAGTTAGCCTAATTACCAAAGCTTGCAATATCAATAACAATCAGGCTAATAAGCTTTCCATGGGAAGTAATTTATTTTATTGATTAATTTTAGATATGTAGCCTTTGCATATTCTGGTAAAAATGACCCTTACTGTATGAAATGCTGAACTAACAGCAATTCAGTCCATAAAACTTTTTGAGATTAATAAGTGTAAAGTGTGAGAGGAAACCCTTAAAGGTTATTACATTGTTAGGTGACTATGATATCAATTATATATTGCTTCTTGCTTATTGAATGTCGGTTCTTTTGTCCTATCGCATGTAATTCAGGTCAAATCATCC
>JAXDDW010000007.1:9312500-9355000 GCA_034670385.1 Hoplostethus mediterraneus
TAGCTTCCAGTACGTTCTGCTAAATTAATTTGGAGATGATGATTACGCCATTTTTTTTTTTTCTTTCCTCCTCATGGTTTTTTCCCCTCAATGTTCAGATACTCTTCTGTGGTTGAGAATAAACAGTAATGGAACAGAACTGACCCCCTCCAATAAGAAATACAACCTACTTGGGGACACCTGCAATGACTCATCTAATTTCTTCCCTCCTCTCCCACCACTCTCTTGGCCCTCCTCCCCTTTTCCTCCCCTCTCTATCACCCTCCATCTGAACTCTCACTGATTGAGGTGCAAGCACTTTGATTTTTTGCACACTTGGTTGCACCTCCCTCTGTTTCTTTCTCTCTCTCTCTCTCCCGCACACACATTCTCTCTCTCTCTCTCTCTCTCAATTTGCTCCTTCCCTAGTTGACTTTCTCCCTCTTTTTCACCGGGGGTTAAGGTTCCCTCTTTCGTTGTCTCCCTCCATTCTTTTTTCGTTCCATCTCTCTTCTTTCCTCTGTCGATATGCCTGAATTAATCTCCATCTATTTCAACGTCTGCCCACTTTACATCCTCTCGGCTCAGAAATTTAAAGAGTGCATTGTGGTTGGATGTGTGTTTCCGTGTGTGTGTGTGTGTGTTGAATCTGTGTGTGAATCTCCTGTGTGTGTACCTTTTGTATTCGCGTACATATTCGAAGGCTCTGCGTGAGAGTTTGAAAAGCTCTGTGCGTAAAAAAACGAAAAAGGCTGTCATGTTTCCAATAGTCAGTTCTGACTCATATTAGCGATTCACCATGACCGTCTGTCTCAGGCTGCTCAGAGTTCACAGCCAGACCGATCCGATGATGGGAGTTTTACGTTGACAGTGACAGGAAAGACAGAGAGAGATGGAAACAAAGAGAGAGAGAGAGAGAGAGAGCTTCGGGAGGAAGAGAGATGCAAAAATTAGAACGAGAGCGAAGAGATGTCGATATAATGGAGACATTATTGCAGAGAGATAGCGGTTGCCGGTCCATTGACACAGTTGGTTTTCAAAGAGACATGCTCTGTTTCAACAGCATCTGAGGCCTCCCGCTCTGCCTCGCGACTGCGGAAGATCACCGAGAACACAAACATCAAAAGGACTGCGGCTTGTCTGCCAAACTCCCAATTTCAGTGTGTGTGTGTGTGTGCTGTGTGTGTGTGCGTGCATCCAAAGCAAAGCTCCTACTTCTCAGTTAGGCAGATTGTCAACCCCATTCTAACCACACACATATGCATAACGCACACACACACACACACACACACACACACACACACACACGCGCGTATGTTTGCGCACACAGTCGCCGCGCGCAAACACCCGAGTTAGAAGGTACGCCGAGTGAATTTGTCTAAATGTCACATTACGGAGGCAGCCGCATGCGCCTTTCCCTAACACCAGACAGATAAAAGCCGGGGGGAAAGAAAAAGTTGTTTTGGGGGGGGGGGGGGGGGGAGGAAAAAAAAAGGAGGGTAGATACAGGAGGTGAGCATTCGTACAGAAAATGTGAGGATATTCTGGTGTTTGTGTCTCTGCAGTGTGCTCGTATTTGTCATGGGTTTGGCTTCCTCTCGCTGCAGTCTTCACCTTATCTGCCTCCCCGCTCCAAAGCCCTGAGAAGATAAGTGGCTTTCAGAGGAAATTAATGATATTACTGTCCGTGCTTATTTTGTTGTTGATTTCGGAACACCGTGGCAAGGAATGGGACCTAAATCTCATACTAATTTGGTGTTTTTGCAAATTATATTATTGCAAGATGTGTATTTGTGCTCAAAGCAGCGAGTAGCTACACTTTTTCATTATAAGAGCAATAAGGAAATCATCAAAATCCCTGCCCCTGTAGATTCAACGGGTTCATTTAGACTAGATTAGGCCTGTCTGGTGCGGGAGACGATGCACGGTCGGATCAATGATTCACTCAAAGTCCGCAAGCAAAACAACCCATAACCGTTTTTACCGCCGCCGCGCTTCACGGTGAAAAAGGGGGGGGGGGGGGTCACTGCTCAGTCCAAGGTTCATCCTCCCGTTCTGTTCAGTCGGAAAATTAGCACTGATGGATGTCCCGTTGTCCAGATGAAGCACGGTGGCTGTGGGATGATGGATAAACGCTGCAGCGCTCGTTCGGACAGACGACGCCACATTCACACTCAACGCGCTGATCGATTTGATTCCTGTTACAAAAAACAGGCCAAAAAGCAGCAAATTAGCAGGATGTTGACATTCGTTCCCTTTACCACTGTAACCCTCTTCAGTTTATTCTCTTTCTTTTCTCTCTTCACTGCCCCATCTTCCTCTCTGGCTCCCCGTCCCCTGTATGTGGGGTTTGTTTTTGATAAGCAGTCAACTTGTGACCTCTCTCCACGTCCCTAGCCAAACATCAGCAGCTCTTTGTTTCTTACTTTCTCTCCCCCTGTTCCCCCGTTCTGCCTTTCAGTCCTCTTTGTCGTCTCCCTCTCTTCCTTCTCCCTCCCTCTGTTTTCTCTCCCCCTCTTTCCCTCCCGGCTCCCCCCTCTCTTCTTCCTCTCTTCCTTTCTGTTTTCCCCTCTTTCCCCTCCCCTCTTCCCGTCTCTCTCCCTCTCTCTCTGCTGTATGGATGAGTAGTTATATCATTAGTATGCCATTAGCTCTGATCATTGATTCCCGCTGCAGACCCCTCCCCCCCCTCCCATTCGCTGACACGGAATTCTGAGGAGATCCGTGAACTTTATCACCTTCAGCGTTCCGGTTCCCTCCTCAGAATTCCCACCGGATCAGCACTTTCCTCCCCTCCAGACCTTTTCTAATTATCCTGTTCCTGCCTTTCAATAAATAATTACAATAAAGGTCATCAATCAAAACCGAAACATTGATAACTGAAGAGAAAGTCCAATATCCCCTTGGCACAGTGGGCCCGCTGTCATAAATACGATGAGGGGCTGTGTGTGCGTCTACGTGTGTGTGTGTGTGCGTCTACGTGTGTGTGTGTGTGTGTGTGTGTGTGTGTGTGTGTGTGTGTGTGTCTCTCGGTGTGTGTTTGTAACGGCGAGTAATATTCACATAAATCATGTTATGAGATAGAGGAGAAAGACCGGCGAGTGCCAGTGTGCACATGGGCTGCTGTGATGGAGCTTGGTCTGTGTGTTTGTGTGTGTGTGTGTGTGTGTGTGTGTGTGTGTGTGCAGGCAAATGTGCATGCACTTGTGGTAGTCAGAGGATGCGGGGGGTGAAAGTAAACAAAATATGATCAAACTCTGCGGTTTGATTGGGAATTAAGTCGAGGCTAAGACCCACATGCAAATAGCGCACTGAGCAGCCCGACTGCATTTCAATTAGCTTTCACCCTCACTCACCACACACACACACACACACACACACACACACACACTCACACACACACCTGGAAATGCTAATGGGTGTGTCTGTCAGCGCAAGCCGTAGGGTAGTCTCTTTGGTGCCGATGATTGGTTGCTATCTCTCTCGCCTGCAGGAACGGCGAGGCAGCCAGGCCTCCCGCCAGGCTCATCCCAGAGAAGAGCTCTGATAACGGGGGTCGTCCCCGGCGTCGGCCCGGAGGAGCCGCTGCCCCGGGGCCCCTTCCGGAGCCGCAGCCTAAATGAGTTTCTGTGCCTGGCGGCTCGCTAGGATTCAACAAGGAGTCACAAATTATTTGGTGCACACACGCGCGCACGTGCACACGCAGGCGTGCACGCGAACACACACTAATCTCGCGCTCGCGCTCACCCGTGCATACCTGGATGGCCACTTACTGGGGGAAATGAGAAAATCAGAGAGAAACATTGTCTGTTAAGAGAGTAAACAGCTCGCTAGTTGTTTTTGAACGTGGGAGCCCAAATGCATTCATTATCCTGTTGCTTATAGAGGCACTGTGCTCTGCATGTCAACACTCTGCCACCCCCGTACACTCATCATAATGCAAAAACCAATCACACACACACACACACACACACAAGCACCGGCAGACACACACACACACATGCATGCACACCCACATGCAACATAATTGATTCAGAAATGAGGAAATTAGTCCATTGCACATCTAAATATTTTGATCCTTTTCTTTTGCGCCCTCACACATCACTTTCCTCACTTTCCTATCCGTCTCTTTCGCTCTCCTCTAATTGGTCCAGATATACACCGGCGGTGACACAAACAGTGGTAAATTAGTTTTCATCAAAACACAATTCCACCTGAATTCGACCTGCAAATGTGCTGAACGCACAAAGATAAATCCCACGTTTAGGATTTTAGAGGTGTAAGTGCCTCTCCCCCTGAGAGCTGATGGCTTGGAAACATGGATGGCGCCGGTTTGCTGAAATGGAGATTTCTCGGATACTGTTTGGCAATAAACTGGTATCTATTAGGAAGAGGTAATGGGTAGAGCCAGGCATATCTCTCTATAGGAGAGCTGATGGAGAGAGGGAGTTTCCTGGTTATAGTTGAAGCGACAGTGTGTGAGACAGTTTGTTAGGCATGTCTAAAGATAGAGACAAGGGCTGAGAGGGATGGGAGGAGAGAGAGAGAGGGGAGAGAAAATTGGTTGTGGGTGGTTAACCAGGCGGTAACGCTGCATTCTAAACAGGTGAAAAGTGCGTCACGGAGCAGATCCTTATCCAAGCTGATGATGACTTCTCATCACCGACGAGACCGCTGATGTCGACGTTCGTCTCTGTAAAATGCAACACCTCACCTGGCGGCGTCTTGTGTGGCTTGTGTGTTTGCGCAGGTGAAGGGGTTTCATTCCAAAATACGATATATCCGATTTTATAAATAGAAATGTCGCCGAAATTCAACACCTAATAGTTCAAAAATAAGTAATCGCATCCTTGAAGGTGTACTATGTGAGATTTATTGAAAATAGCAAGCGCTTCAGGTGGGTAACAAATCTAAATCAAAACAAAGACAAAACCTGCCCTCCCTCCTCACCCTGCCACGTACACACCCCCGTCACCGAGAGAACAAATGCAATCAAGTCTCAAACGTTCAACACTGATTGTGATAACTTCTAACAACACGAGTCAATTAGGAGTTATGTATTTATGATAGGACCTGCAGAAAGTGCTCATGGCCCCCGTGGCGTGACTTCTATCATAACGTTACTAGACACACAGCTGAGGGTGAAACAGCAGTGGCTGGAGATCATCACGGGTTGATGAATTTACTCTGGCACATCAAAACAGACCATGTTGACCAATTACTGATGTGTGTTACAAGGCTTGTGCCAAAACACCAGATGATCATCATGAACGGAGCTGATGGGTGATAACGCTAACTCTGCTCTCTGCTCATATATTTACAGAACAGAATACAGAAACATAAAACTAATCTAAGTCCTCAACGCGTAATTTCTTAGCGTATCGGTCGGCTAAACGTAGCCACCGTTAGCATAACAGATGAACAGTTAGCTCTGGATATAGTGGAAATACATGATGAGCCACCTGCGCATAGCTCTGCACAGCCCGGTTCGGAGTGATGGAGGTATTACGTCTTGTTAGTAGAGGTAGACTAGTTCCTGTCTTACGACTGGCTGCTCCTGGTTGGCTGAGTCTGGATGGTTATAAGGAGTGGGCGGGGCTACATAGGGGACGAGCATTTTTTACGGCCCATAAAAAAAATACATCGCGGTGAAAACAGGGACGACTACACATCAAATGGGAAATGAATAGATTAGAAGTTCATCCACCATATCTCTTGACCCACTGAGAAGATTGTAGGCTAGGAAAGTGAAAATCTTAAAACCGCCTTTAAAAAAATCTCAGTCTTCAAATAGCTACTCACTTATAAATCTCCTTAAAGGCGCTACGTGTGGCATCCTCACATCAATAAATCATCACCACTTTCATTTTGAGACATTCATACACAAACGAGACCATCGGCGAGAAGGCTAGGTAGGCCCTCCGGCTAGGTAGGTGTTCTTCGTAGTACATTAGGGACTTATTAGGAGCACTTCAGTCCAATCTGTGTTGCTGACGCCCATCATTACCAGACCTGTTTTGACTCTCCTTCCTCTGCGTGGAGAGGCAGAGGGGAAGAGAGGGTGGTAATGCTGCTAACTGCCGTCAGACAATATTAATGGCTTGTGTGTGTATGAGTGTGTGTGTGTGTGTGTGTGTGTGTGGTAGTCTCATTAAACAAGGTATAGGCCCGCTCAGTGTTTACAGACGATTATACTCAGACATCAGCGCTGATTGGAATAGGGAGATAATTGCTCCCAACAAGCTGTGGGAAAGTCTCTCCATGTCTCCCTCCCTCTCTTTCTCTCTCCCCCCCCCCCCTCTCTCTCTCGCTCTGTGTGTTTTGAGTGATATCCTGGAGACAGTCGTGTTCATTTTCATCCCTGTCTCTCTTTTCACCTCTCCATCCCTCCCTCCCTCCCTCCATCCCTCCTTCCTTTCTTCCTCCCACCATACTAATCCCAAGGAAATGACTAAACACCTGTCACGACCTCTCTATGCTGTATAAGGTAATTAATCAGATATTGCAGCAAATGTCACCGTCGACACGTCGCGCGCACACACACACACACACACACACACACACACACACACACGTGCGCACGTGTTCTTCTGATTTGTGAAAATAACTCAATGGGTATGATGTAGACACCATCAACTAAATACGAGTGAGTCAGCCTGGGCCTAGACACCGTACTGAGTGTGTGAGGGGGTGGGTGGGGGTGTAATGTATACGCACGCCATTGTAAACTTGTGAATTACTTTCCCATAATGCACTCTGTCAGCCTGACCTTGGCAAGAAGGCTCTCTCCCCCACCCTATAAAGCAGGTCGTAAGGCTGGCCCTGTCACTGATGCAACACAACACAACACAACACACACACACACACACACACACACACACACCACAGTGGGGACTGCATGTGACACGACGGAGCAAGAGTAGAGAGTAAAAGGAAGGAGGGAGTGTTGGAGGAAGAGTGGAGAATAAGAAAGGGGGAAACGCCGTGGTCCAATCAGATCGTCTCTTCAGGAGGCGGGCACAAGACGGAATGGAGCTGGCAGGAAAATCTGAACCACGCAGGCCGACTTTGTTTTGTTCTAGTGTTTCTATTCTACCCCTCCATCTCATCATCTCTCTCTCTCTCTCATCTATCTCTACATCTCTCTCACTCCATTCCTTTCCCTCTCTCTCTCTCTCTCTCTCTCTATTTCTCTCTCTGTCTCTGCATGATTGTGCATTGCTCCTTTAGTTGTGTTTTTGATTAATATTGATTAAGCTGTAATAGTTGGGCTACGGGGATCCCACATTTCAATAACTTCTAATTACACATACACACGCACACACGTGCACGCCCGTAGACACAGGAAACGCCACACACACACACACACACACACACACACACACACACGCAAGCTTCAATAAATCTAATTGCTAGCTCCACTCATAACGCCCCTGAGTCCTAGCCCACAAATTACAACAGCAAATCTGACATTGTCAATAAATATGGGTGCCATTCTCTCTGCCTGGTTGAAGTCTTGTGGAATCAAAGATGCAATTAAATATTGCTACACATTTCCACTGATCCCCTTTCTGTCTCCTCCATGTTTTTTTCCATTTGTGCCCTTCTTGGATTTCCCTCCTTCCTTCCTCGCTTCCTTGCTTGCTTTCTTTCTTCCCTCTTCCTCCTCTCTCCTGCCCCACCCTCCTGCTTTGCCTTTGTTTCTTTCTCTACAGTTGATTCAGCATCAATCACGGCGAAATCTAATTTGTCAAGCCTCCATCTAGCAGGGCCCTCAACCCCCTTTTGCTGCTGTCTGTCTGTCTGGAGCCCCCACAAATGAGATGTGTGATAAGCCAACAGAGAGAGTTCTGCCGGGAATAAAAACAGACTTTTGCACTTTGAAGTCGGAGCAGATCAAAAACAACAGAGGGCTCTTTGTGGAACAAAGGGAGCGTTTCTCCCCTTCATCCATCTTCCCTAGTTCCTGCACCTTCTCTTCCAAATCAGTCTGTCACTCTGACAACTGTCACATAACACATACAGGCCCCCGACCTGCCCCACCTACGTACCTACCTACCGCAGAGCAGAGATCTGGAGGAGTGTGTCTCTAGGTCTGTGTGTGTCAGTGATGCTGTGTTTTGGTGAATATATATATATATATATGTGTGTGTGTGTGTGTGTGCATCTCTTGGGAGGTTTGTGGCAGGTAGTGCAATTTGCGCAGCCTCTATGTTGATACACAGCCGTTAAAGATACCGGTGGCGCTATTCTGTTTGTCAATTTTGTCCTCTCATTCGTGGTTCGTACGCTTTTAGTTGCGTCTCACAGGCAATCTTCTGCCCCATTATTCCACCACTCCCAGGCTCTTTCCTGTCAGTTTGATTTTGCAGCACGGTCACAACGTCAAGTCTGGGAAAGAATGTCAGCGTCAGCACTACTGATGTTAGGGACGTACAGTACATCTTGTGTCCCTTCAGTCCCCAACCCCACCAGCCGCCCCCCCCCCCCCACCACCCTATGTTCCTGACATGGGAGTCATTTGTCTTCCCCTGTGTCCGTGGCCATGATGTGGGATAATGTTTAGGGCCAGTGGAGCAGACAGGGGAGTATTGGAGTATTGATCCTCCTCCTCTCTCCTGCTATAGAAGTTTTTTTTTTCCCTGCCTGTGTGATAAAGCTGACCGGTGGTGATGTTGTTCGGGTCCATTCATTGTATCTTTTTTGTGCACGTGTACGTGAGCGTATTGTGTTTGTAGCAGTGGGTTCTGTGTGTGTGCCAGACCTAGCTAGTATTTGCAAATGCTATATTCGGTCATTGTTTGGAAATGGCTTTTGACCCGGCTCTCGGAAGCAGGCATATGTGTGTGTCTCCCATAGGGGGTGTTTACTGAATATTTGCTCATGTGGAAAATTGCATATCCAACTTACCATTACTAATAGCATGAGTGAGTGATTATAGCTTGTTGATGTGTATCATCAGAGAGCTCCTATTATCTTCCCGTCCTGGCGTCTGTTGTGATGTTCTTATCTGGACTATTCTGGCCCTCATGGGAACCGGTTTCTGGTAAATGACTCCCGGCAGCGGTGGGGAGCTCAACACGCCCGCATGGAAAAGAGAGAGTCTGCGAAAAAAACACAACAACACACACACACATACACACACACACACACACTAACACACACCTGTCGGGAAAGATCCACACGTGATAGGTGGAAAAAAAACCCTCACGCAAACACAACTGTATACACATAAGTAGGACACATGCACAAACACACACACACACACAGACATGAAATGAATACAGACACCACACAAGACATATAACATGCAGGCACACAAATGCTGCGTGCACACACACACACACACACACACACACACACACACCCCATATATACAAGGGCTGATTGTGATCTGCGACAGGAGCATGTGGCCCGAGGAGCTGTTGCTAACACACAGCACAGCAGGAACAAAGCAGTAATTCAAATCTGTTCCCACCTTCCACCTTGCAGAGCCAAGATGCTGCATATCATTTTATGGGCTCTGTACACACACACACACACACACACACACACTTGCACACATACACGCACACGCACACACACAGTGGCCCAATCCACTTCTCAACACCACCAACACCACCAACACCACCTAAAGTAATTTGTCATGTTCATGATAAATTATACCCTCTCCAGTTCATAGCCTACAGAGGTTGGGGAAGGGGGGGGGGGGGGTGCAGAGAGGACGAGAGACAGAGAGAGAGTCGGTGGGGAGAGAGTGAGAGCCAGTTGTTTACAGCTGTCACTTCTATTTGGCGCTAAAAGCAAACAAAAGATGATAAAATATGGTAAGATGAGGAGAGAGAGTGTGTGTGTGTGTGTGCGTGTGCATGCAGTGTGGTAACTTCTGTGTGGTAGCTGAAACTGTGGGTGGTAACTGCGGGTCATTTATAGTTCGGCTAGACGTGAATTTATCCTCGCAGTTATCACGTGAATCAAAGCGTGTAACCGGGTAGAATAATTCACGCTCACGATCAGCGTCAGATTAAAACACTTGCCCTTTTTTTTTAATTCACTTCACTAACTGAGTCTCTGAATCCTTTAAATCAACACCAGACAATTGGAATTCCCACCATGTGCGCGGTTTAGATAATTCGCGCATAATACATTTGTTTGAAACACGGGGTAAACAGTCACATGGCCATTCCCTAGTTAAAAAAGCTGTACATGTGCAGCCAAGTCCGAACGAGAATTTATTTAACAGTATTGGTCTCGGAGGTACCGGCTGGAACAGGACAAGTCTTAGAATAGCCCTATATGGTGTGTTTATGAAGGCCCAATGCCCACAGGGCCGTGGTAAAGTATGGATAGAGGCACAGCTAGGGGAGAACTCATCTGTTCCTCGGCTCTTAGCTGTTCCAACACTCATAATGCCTCCTTCCCCTGGGTGGTATTGCCTCTATAATAGCCTGCAACTATGCAGCTCTGAAAAACAACCTCGCTAATTCTCACACAGAGAGAAAGATCGAGGGAGAGGGAAGGTGAAAAGGGAGGGAGAGGGGGGGGGCTAGGGAATGGGCAGGAGAGAGAGAGAGGCAAGGAAAGAGGGATAAACACAGAGAAAAGGAGAGGATGGGAAAGAGAGAGGGACAGGAAGGTGAAGAGGGAGAGAGAGAGAGGGTCTAGGGAATGGACAGGAGTGGACAGGAGAAAGAGAAGAGAGAGAGGCAAAGAAAGAGGGATAAACACAGAGAAAAGGAGAGGAGGGGAAAGAGAGAGAGAGAGAGAGAGGAGGCTAGGGAATGGACAGGAAAAAGAAGAGAGAGGCAAAGAAAGAGGGATAAACAGAAAAGCAGAGGAGGGGAAAGAGGGAGAGGAAGGTGAAGAGGGAGAGAGAGAGGGGGTCTAGGGAATGGACAGGAGAAAGAGGAGAGAGAGAGGCAAAGAAAGAGGGACAAACAGAGAAAAGCAGAGGAGGGGAAGGAGAGAGAGGGAGAGAGAGAGAGGGAGAGATCCAGTGCTCGTATTCCCATCGCTGCACAATTCCAACAGACCTCTTTTATATTCAGGTAAGTTGGCTGAACTGGGAGAAAGCTGATAACTCCTTGACACAAGGTCACACATTATCTGCCATTAAAAAAAGCTAAGGGAAGAGTGTGTGTGTAGCCTACGTGCACGCGCTTGCACACACACACACACGCACAAGTTGACAGGTCAACACAACTGTATAAACCACTTTGTTTCATCTTCATGATCGCCCGAGGGCTCGCTGCAGTAAGGGTCACTGACATGATTATCCTATTATATTAGATAAAATGAGGGAGATGGAGTGAGGCGGTGAGGGACGAGAGAAGTGTGAAGAAAGAGAAGGAGCATAATAAAAAGGCTCCAGACAAGCAGAGGTGTCTCCAGGTACGATGGGAAGGATGTGGAGGAAATACAATAGATTCCTCTGTGGCTGCCTAAAAATTCTACCTTATGAACAGGTGTCTGAGAAGAGACAGAAAGTGTGTGTATATATTTGTGTGTGTGAGTGTGTGTGTCTGAGAGAGAGAGAGATGGAGTGAGTCACCCAGAGTGACAGTGAGAGAGGGGGATTTCAGACTGAACTTTGAGTGTACATCTCATATATTCTCATCTGGCCTCAGGGAGTGCCATGACTGGCTCTCTTGCTCACTGTCAACCATGACAGACTTCAGTGATTGGCTTTCTGCACTGGTATGTGTGTGTGTGTGGGCTTGCGCGCAGGTGTGCGTGCGCGCATGTATGCATGTGTGTGTGTGTGTTTGTGTATGATGTGCATTGCCATTATGTGTATCTCTTGTCTCTACAGACCGTATCCTTGGTAAATTCCAGTAGGGAGCAATAATGTGTATGGAGCATACGCCATTGGAGTTGGCGAAATGAGCTGTAATCTCCCAGGAAGCAATTGGAGGAGAACAACAACAACAAAAGAGAATGAGAAGTGAGGAAGAGGTCTGATGAAGTTCTTGGTGACTGAAATGACACCAACTTTGGAGCAATAAATCAGATTTTAATGGAGGGAATGTTGTGCCAACCTTTTTACGATCAGCCTTAAACATTTTACAGAAAGAAGATTCTTAGGTGTGTGTGTGTGTGTGTGTGTGTGAGGTAAGTGGCAAATGAAAGCCTGAAAGAACATGACAAGTGAGAGACAAACTAAAGGCAGTGAGAGCTAGGTGTCAGCCATAACATCTGCCCCGCTCTGACGGACGTTTAGTTGTGGGAGAAAAAAATGCCTTTAGTCTTGAGTGACATTCTGAAGAAAAGATAGAAATGCATTTTACATTATTATTATTTTTTTCTTTTTTACATTTTAGGTATTTTGCTGATGTTGTGCAACGGGTCACAATAACTGCAAACACTAGAATAAGGCAGCATTTATGAATCACTATATTTGGCAGCAGCTCAGAAAGAATAAATTACAAGTGGCAGTAATAAGAACTAGAAAAATACAGAGGGAGAAGTTTCTCCCAGGTCTCACATTCAAATGTCAACATGACAACACTGCATTTATTTTGGAGAACTCAGAAGCTTAATGGAAACGCTGCACTAGAGTCTACTTTTTTCCCTACTTTTTCCAGTTTCATGTCGCCAAAACACATTTTGGAGTCATTATGCTCAGGCACAGAAAATGAGAAACAACACAATAGCCAAAATCTGGTTTTATCACAAGCCTTGCAGGGCTCTGTAATGGCATGCTATTCAAATCCCAGGTTCCCTGAATAGTCTACTGCATGACTGCATTCCAAACCTCCTTCACTGTACCCTTGACGCTTACCACCCTAATGGTCCTTTTCGATGACTAGGCGAGTAACAGAAAATACTCCGACAGTCAATTTCCCCCCGACTGCCTCACGGCCAAACCTCTCCGATGATAAGTTCAGCCGTTACCGTTTGCTCAAGGGCAGGAGGCGAGAGCGGATGTACAGTATACTCGGGTTGGGACGCGGCTTGCTGCGGTGCTGCCATGTTTGACACATGCTGCAGTGCATTACAATCAGCGCAGCCATCACTCAGCCGGCCCCTGTGCTCTGAGCGCCCGGCATCAATTCAATCAAATAGGCTTTTCTGATCGGCGGGCCTCTGGAGGGGAGCCGTAAGCATAGGAAACATGTCAGTCTAATGTCTGACACACACTCTATCTGACTGATCAAACAGCCACGGAGATAAAGGGTGGGCGGGGAGGGCGGGTAGGGCGGGGAGGGGAGGTGGTGTCTGTTTGTGTGTGTGTGTGTGTGAGTGTGTGAGTGAGCCGATCAGCATTGCAGAATACTGGAGCCAGAGTTGCTGTGTAAGAACTTCAGCCATTGATTGATGATAATGAGGTCTGCTTAAGATCACATGATGGGAAAGAAAGGGGTGAGAGAGGTGAGAAGGAGAGGGAGAGAGAGCAAGACAGCCGTGAGGGAGATAAGAGGGTGAGGCTGAGAGAGAGAGAGAGAGAGAGGGAGAGAAGAGGGAAAAAAAGAAAAATGGGCAGCGAGAAAGAATGACAGAGAGGAGCCACGGATGTAATACATCAGGAGAAGTGAGTGGGAGGAAGAAAAGAAGAAGGGAGAGAGGGGGGGAAAGACGACATGAAGGATGGCGCAAAAGAGAGGAAGAACAAGAGGAGAAGAGGTGCAGGAGTAGAGTAGGAGGGATGAGGGAAAGGATGAGAGGAGATGGGGGGGAAGAGAAAAGAGAGTTTTTCTGCATAAACCCGGGCCATCTGGTGAGATAGAATTACATTAGCGATGCACATACAGCCCTCACACTCCTGTCTCATCAACACACAGCACAGGCTGGGACGGGTTATCTGGTGTGTGTGTGTGTGTGTGTGTGTGTGTGTGTGTGTGTGTGTGTGTGTGTGTGTGTGTGTGTGTGTGTGAACATGTGCATGTGTTTGAGAGAGGTTTTGACCTTGAACTTTTTTTTTAGCAAAACCCCCAAATCCGTTACTCAGGGACAGCACCGGTTTAAAAAAACAAACCAACCCCTAATCTGGTGAAGTATTTACCGTACGGCGGTGCATGTGAGGTATCCATGCCCATAAATGCCCATTCAAGCTATTGAAAGTGGGAAAGAGATGTTGAAAGGACCCCGGGTGCCTAATGTTGGCATCTATTACCTCACATAAGAGCTCTCCCACATTCCCATTTGCACAATACTTCATGCATGAATAATCCAATACAAGCCAAAGTGCAATATTTCCACCAGGGCCCGAGCCAGATTAGCAGAGGGGGGTTTGGAGTTGCCCCCCCCCCCGAGGACTCCCTCGTCTTCTCCCAGGAACACAAAGCAAAAGTAATCAGACACAAAACACATCTTTCTTATCTCCGGCCCACTCCTAACAAGCACATAATTGCTAATATCTTTGCTGAGCTAGAGAACGAACGAACACCCCGGAGACGGTGCTATGTATATGCACCCAGATAGAGAGATGAGGACGGGTTGCCATAGGAACAAGGAAGCCTTAATGTGGCAACGGATGGGGCAGAAGGAGAGGAGAGGAGGGAAAAAAAAGAAGCACGAGAGAGTGAGAAGGTTGACAGGCCTGCAGAGCCATAGACAAAGTCTCAGCTAAACAACAGACAGACTGGGAGGTGAGTGATAGACAGACGGTAATTAGGGGGTAGAAATAGAAACATGAAAGTGAGTGGGAAAGTGGCAGCGAGAGAGAAGGTGACAAAGAAACACACCTCAACTTTGTAATGGAGAAGTTATGGAAATACAAATCCCTTTTATTTTTATTATTATTGTTATTGTTATTTTGCTTCTGTGGTACTGAATTACTCTTTTGTGCTGCGCATGTACAATAATTACCTGTTAGGTCAACACAAAACATCAGGGTTTTTCCTGTTGGAGATTTAGGAAGCAGATATTCCCATACATCCAGTTCCCCGGTGACCAGGAACCTCTCCTGGAAAAACTGCATCATTCTTCCAGTGCGTTACTGGATTACCACCTGGATTACCACCTAGCTACACTACCTGGCCAAAAGTCAGTGGACACCTGACCATCACACCTATATGAGCTTGCTGGACATCCCATTCTAAAACCATGGGCATTAATATGGAGTTGGACCCCCCCCACTCTTCTGGGAAGACTTTCCACAAGCTGTTGGAGTGTCTGTGGGAATTTGTGCCCATTCAGCCAAAAGAGCATTAGTGAGGCAGGCAGTGATGTCGGAGAGAAGGCCTGGCTCGCATTCAGGCATTCTGCTTCCTCCCAAAGGTGTTCAATGGGGTTGAGGTCAGGGCTCTGCGCAGGCCAGTCCAGTTCCTCCACACCAAACTGGTCTCACCATGTCTTTATGGACCTGGCTTTGTGCACAGGGGCTCAGTCATGCTATAACAGTGAATGGCCTTCTCCAAACCGTCACAAAGTTGGAAGTGCCCAATTGGCTAAAATGTCTTGGTATCCTGTAGCATTGAGTTTACCCTTCCCTGGAGCTAAGGGGCCAAGCCCAAACCCTGAGGAACACCTGAACTCAGTAACTAGTAGGGGGGTCCACTGACTTTTGGCCATACAGTGTGTCTATAACGTCATCTTCAGTAGCGCGGGTGTGAGGAAGCCGAGGCCCTAACTGACGGCTGTGAGAGATCATATAGTGTTGGCCAGACTCTGATCATTCTTTGATGCCACGGGCGTTTCATTCAACCTCCCTCTCTGTCTGTCTCTATCCGTCTGTCCCTCTCTCTCTCTCTTTGTCTCTCTCTTTGCCTGTCAGTCTGTCTGCCTGCCTGTGGGTGTCTGTCTCCTGTCCCTCCCTCTTTCTCTTTATCTCTCTTTCTTCCTCTCTCCCTCTCTCTGTAATGGTATTTCAATAGGACAGATAGCCGCAGGAATCCAATACTCGGACCGTCTAATTGAGTCTTTAATAGGTTGTCTGATGTCTGCATGGTGTCAGCTCACACTGGGGGAGAGAGAGAGAGAGAGAGAGAGAGAGAGAGAGAGAGAGAGAGAGAGAGAGAGAGAGAGAGAGAGAGAGAGAGAGAGAGAGAGAGAGAGAGAGAGAGAGAGAGAGAGAGAGAGAGAGGAGAGAGAGAGAGAGAGAGAGAGAGAGAGAGAGAGAGAGAGAGAGAGAGAGAGAGAGAGAGGGAGAGGGAGAGGTTCTGATTGAAACTTTTTTACAGCTGGAGAATTTTTTTGAAAACTTTTGTTGAAAACACCTCCTCTCATTAGTTTAGTTTAGTGATCCAAAAGTCCTGACTAGACTTACAAGTCCATCAGAACATTTTGCTGTAGAGTTTCATCTCAAAATGAGATGAAACTCATTTGCTCTGATGAAATGATTACTGGCATGAAAATAATGATTGGATAATCTTGAAGTCAATATTCAGGTTGACATCTCTCCTATTAGTGGATGGAATCATCTAGTTTTGAAATAGTGAACATTTAACATCTGGAAACTCATTTGCTCCTCAAAAGTTTAGATATGAAGCATCATAATACTAAATCATATACAATAATGTGTTACAGGATTCAAATGACAGCTGAACAACCATGCAATGTCAGATTAGCTGCTATTCATCATGTTCTAGTAGTGCTAGTGTGGACGAGACCGTGTTCTCTACGTGAAAAATTAGTTCAATAGTGAGTATTGAATATGGGTGTAAGAATCTGGACGTATGTGTTGTATGGTTGTTATATAATGATGATGACTGTATGGATGATTCAGTTTTCAGTCTGTACTAGTTTGGATATTATTAAATGCTGCTTCTATGCTTGTTTATGTCTTTACCAAGCTCAGCACTGCTCACATAAGACACTTCTTTATTGTGTGTGAGTGTGCGTGTGGTGTGTGTGTGTGTGTGTGTGTGTGTGTGTGTGTGTGTGTGTGTGTGTGTGTGTGTGTGGGGTCTCTCCTGTTTTTATGTAAGTCAGTAGAGTGATATTTACTCTGCCTAATGATATTTGACTCCTTCAAAGCGTGCGGCACAAGGGAGAAGAAACGTGACCCCGGTTCAATCAAGTTAGCGATCATAAAACAATGCATTGATGTCGGAAACCATTTGATCACTTGTGCTCTGTTTTTGGTTTGCTTGACCCAGTGTTGCTCACAACAAGACACTCTCGCTAATGAAGGTGTGTGTGTGTGTGTGTGTGTGTGTGTGTGTGTGTTTTTCAGTATGTGTGTGGACTAGTACGCACGCGTGTGTGTTGCGTGCGGTTATCTGCGTAGCTGCGTGTCCACCTATAGCGGTACGTGCTAACCTGGCGCCGCGGGGGCCCGGGGAGTATTTTCTCTCCGCGTTAACGCCGGGATAATTAACATCTTCACCTGGCTGCTGGTTTGTTCCTTTTTAAAAAGCCTAATTAATCACCGGGACAACGCCGGGGCTGGAGTCGGCGCCGCCAAGCGTGAAATTACCTTTCTCGGAGACTGGGCTCAAACGTCCATAAACAGTGATCCTGCCAGCCTACCCCTCTGTACCCGCCTCTGCCATCCTTTATCTCGCGCTGTACATGGCCTTGGAACGAGGGAGCGGGGACCAAGGAAAGCCGGGGGGGGAGTAGGAGGGGGAGGATGGGGGGACAGGGCAGAGAGGGAAAACAACGATGAATAAAAAAGTGATGATCCGCGGGAGAGTTCGGTGATATCCCTCCACCGGCAGCGTGATGGTTCCTGATATAGCCGGCGGGCCAGGTATCTGCAACGCCTACTCCCCGCGAACTCTCTGGCCAAATCAATAACGCTGAACTTTTCAGCAGGGGGAGTAGAGAGAAACTTGACATCAATGGGTGCGCGCTATCTCGCATCTCCCTCCATTCCGCGGCTTGAGTTTTTCGGGGGGCCGCGCTGGGAGTAGTGCGCATGAATCATTCAGGACACCCACTCTGCTAACCTCTCCCTCCGCTACCTACCTAACCGGGCCCCCGCCCACCGCCGGCCGCCGTCTTTGTACTCGACACATCACAGCTAACTCGTATATCAGAGAAGGAGATGCGCGTTCCTATTTCTGGCTCGGTGGGAGTGGATGACCACTGTGCGTGTGCATGTGTGCGTGTGTGTGTGTGTGTGTGTGTGTGTGTGTGTGTGAAGTTGTGAGATGTCAGTGAACTTGAGGGAGGTGGTATGTCTTGTGAAGGCTACGGAAGCGCAAGCAACACAAACACTCCGTCACACCGACACACAGGCAGACGGGCGCTGTTGAACCCGTGGTGCATTCACTTCACACACACACACACACACACACACAGATACAGAAACACACTGTTACAGATAGACAGATACACACACACACACACACACAGATACAGATACAGAAATACACTGTTACAGATAGACAGATACACACTCGCACACACACACATTGCTTTAGGTCAGAGGGGACTCACATTCCAATCTTCGGTACAGATTTATGATGAGCGGTGGGCTTTGTGCGTCCTGTGGGAACCGGCACGGATAATTAATTTGGTTTCATAAACTTGTGTTACCAGATACGGAGCGCCGGGAGCGCCGAACAAACAAATAGTTTAATTATCACATCCAGACATCGTCATCCCCAGGTCATCCACACGGAATACTGACATGTGTGTGTAAGTGTATATATATATACACGTGTGTGTGTGTGTGTGTGTGTGCATGTGTGTGTGAGTATACTGTATACGTGGTTGTGTGTGTGTGAGTGTGAGTATTCGAGCGAGTACGAGCGTGCACGCGTGTTTGTTTTTCGAGAGGGGGGAAGGCAGACGTCTGCCGCTGGAAGACTTTTTTTCTCTCGAGTTCCCAGGGAAATCAGAGCACATAGAGAGAGAGAGAGAGAGAGAGAGAGACACAGAGAGAGAGAGAGAGAGAGAGAGAGAGAGAGAGAGAGAGAGAGAGAGAGAGAGACAAATAAATAAATTCACTGAGAAGGGAGGGAGGGGGTGAAGAATTAAGGAGAGACGGATATAAGTAGGGGTAGGAAAGAGAGTGAGAGAGTGAGAGAGAGAGAGAGAGAGAGAGAGGGAGAGAGGAGGGGAGACAGGAAAAGCAATGCAGTGAGGAGGAGGAAAAAGAAAGGCAGAGTTTCTCAGGGTGAAGTGTTGACGCCGGGCTGCTCGCTGGCAGCTGACAGACGGAGAACGCGGCCTGCTTTCTGGGTTGCAATCAAATCCCTATAAACAGAGTGATCATTCACTCTGCCTAAACTCTATCGCATTACTGCCAACGACACACACACACACACACACACATACACACACACGAGTACGCTCTCACACACTGCAAAAATGTACACACACACGTGCTGTTGTGGAAATAGAAAGATAGAATACCAGCAATCAACACACACAGAGGGTGTACGTATGCACCGTGGGAAGCTGTGTACACACACACACACACAGGAGTAGAAGGGGATGATGGGAGGAAGAAAATGGGAAGAAATACAAGAAAGAGATAGGAAGGTGTTGGGAATGAAAGAGATTATGTTTAATCCCGTACTCCCTTGGGGATCAATACTGTGCTCCAGTATGGCTTTCTGCTATAGACGTTTCACTGTATAGGTGATGTAGGAGTCATGACTTCCTTGTTGTTCATGACTGATAAGCTGCTTAGCGATATCATATTCACTGGAATATTCCAGAGTTTGGAGGCAGGCGGTTTAGAATAACAGGATAAGTGGAGAACTTTTGCACCCCAAGGATGGAATTTACCTTTTGATCTCAGTAAGAGGACAAACACCTGTGTGTGTGTGTGTGTGTGTGTGTGTGTGTGTGTGTCTCTCTCTCTCTGTTTACGCAGTCAGAAAAAAAACCGTCGGGGCTGCATGTCAGAACCAATCAAGGAATTATTCCATCTCAGTCTCGGCCAATAAGCTCAGAGCTTACCTGTGCACTTACTCCACTCAGAGGGAGAATCAGTGGGCAGGGAAATACCAAGTCAGGGAAAAGAAAAACTCTCATTGACTTCGCGTGCCTCTTAATGCCTCCGCTTCAAGGTCCCGCTATTCTCCGCCAGCTGCTTGCTTACCCCCAGAAGCTGATCTAGAGTCTGTATTGCCACTTGCTAAAATAATGGCTCTGTTTTTTTCTCCGTGTATACCTGCTCCTTTGAACGCCCGCTCCCGGCTGTGTGTGTTGCACTCTCAGAAAACAGGACAAAAAGGTTTGAATAGCGAGCTCACTGACTGGTTGATTGATCGTCTGATTGATTGACAGACCTCGGCCTGACCTTGAGCGTTCCCCGGCGTGCAGGGTTAGTTAAAGAACTGCTGTTGTGGAGCCGGTCAGGAGCGAGAGTACCGCGACGTACACATCATCTCTACAAAGAGCAGCACTTGCAAAAGGAAATAAATTCCCCCTCTCTCTCTGTCTAAGTTTTTCAGTTTAAAGATAAAGAATTCTGGGCCGCGGAGTCGGGTGGGTCCATCCGTCTCGCTGTCTTCGGGTACCGCGACGACAACGCCTCCATTGTCACAGCTGAGAAATGGTTTCCCCACTATTTGCATTTTTATTGATGCTCCAAATTGCAAATAGCTTTCTCCTCCTTCTGTCTTTGTCTTTGCATTGAGGAGGGAAAAAAATCCCTCATTTGTTCAAGCAGGCCCTATATAAATCACTATAGCGGAGTGGAGTGAAGTGAACTGATCTCTGAATAAAACATCAGGTGGCAGACAGAGTACGTCGGAAGCGGTTTTATCTCTTAGGCTGTTTGTTTGTTGGAAAATTGCTGTATCCTTTCCGCTTTATTCTGCTGGGCTGGAGCTGATACTGTTGTGAAAATAGTGAGATAAGGTACACACACACACACACACACACACACACACACACACACACACACACACACCCCCTCCCTCCAAGCCAGTGGAACATGATAACAGGTATTAAAGGTTGACTTCTGCCAGTTGATTGGTCAATCATTGCGAGAGAGAGAGAGACAGACGGAGAGACGGAGGCGGAGAGAGAAAGTGAGAGAGAGACGAAGTTGAATGTTAACACTGTAGCAAGGTTGTCAGGTCTCATCAACAACTGTAGCTATAGAGCTGAAACGTCAGGTGCAATATAGGAGGTAGGAAGTAAAAATATATCTATATTTAGAGCCGTGAATTAATTTGATTTCAACTCCGATCATGTTTTATTCTTGCTCTGTGTCTCTGTCAGACATGAAGTGCTTGTGTAGGGGTGAGGAGAGGAGAGTGTGCAGGGGGACAATCACTACAAATCATTGAGAAATCAGTTGAAAGTGAAGGAAAAGGGATAAAAACACTTGCAATCCCTTATGGCATGAATAGTTCATTCCCTCCCTCATACCTTCACGCTTTTTACGTTTTTCAAACAAACTGCATATACCGTGCATGTTTTGGAGCCTTTGTGTATCCAAAACATGTGGCGTACATATGATGGAGCTGCACAGTAATTGGTCATCCAAGTTCGGTGCAGCACACATTGATTACCTTTGCCATTTGCCGCACAAGTGAAATATGGATTGGCCCATTACCCTCTATGGTGACAAACAGCAACCAGTGCTTTCACTTTACCAGAGTGCAATTACATATCAATCAGTGAATTACTGTGAAATCTCACGGTTCGACACATCTCGCTCTCGTTTCCTGTCTCTATCTTTCAAACTGAAGCGAGCAGATGAAATCTCATTGTTCATGTATTTATTCATTGTGAAGCGGGGATTACTGACTTTACAAGGTCATTCAAACAGATGAGTGAATACTCTATTGACTGAAATGTAAATACAAGCTTATACCGGGCTACAGTCACACCGCTAGAGGTACAAGCGCTGTCTCCGTTGACCTTCATTGTCAGCCAAGGGCCAAAAGTGTTTTTCTTAAACTGCTGATTAAGTTGATCCAGCCTCCGTCCGGGTCAGGGGGTCTGGGGGAATGGGAAAACAGAAAATGGGATGTTGACATTGGTTCTCCAGTCCAACAACAACGGGTCGCTCTCAGTTTACATGAATGAGGCTGACGGGCAAACAACAATAATCTGTCTTACAGATGCAGCGTTTGTTATAAATGTGGTGGAACTTAAGCATCCAAAGTATTTTGTTATTGGATGCCTCTGCATTCGAGCAGTAAAACACTGTTGACAACAAAGTGATGTTGCAAGATGTGGTCATGGGGAAATTGCTGGCCTCCTTAGTGCATGGAGGGATGAATGAAAAACCCTAACCTTAGATCTTTACGATATAAATGCCCGGCACGTCAGTGACACATGAAGATGGCGCTGTTTTCAAGTCAAGCTGTCTGGGTCGTAGTTGTCAGTTGTGTGAACAAACAAGAAGTTAATCTGCCAAGGTTGTTTGTCCCATGTGTGAAAGGGGCTATTGAAAACTTGTTCAGAGTGACAAACAAATACTGCTATCCTTCCTGCCTCGTTTCTGCTGAGCTATCCATCCTGTCTGCGCCACTCCTCTCCAACAGTGTTCTGTCAAATCCTACTAAGCTCCTCATCTCATCCCTCTTTCTTCTCCTTTATCATTCCCTTGACACTCACACAGAGGGGGTAAAATGGAGTCATCTGTCTGTCTGTCAGAGTGAAAGGTCATTGGCTGGGGAGGGGTAGAGGACAGGGAGGGCAGTAGGAGACCTTGAGGTAATAATAAAGTGACCGCTCAGATATTTGTTTTAAAAGGTTTATTTGGAATTGTGAAAGCCCTAAACAAAATTATACAACACTATTTTTTAAATCCCAGGATGCCTTCTTCTTCTTATTATTTAATATCTGATGTCACTGAGGAATTTATCAGAACAATATAAGAAAGTCAAAAATCACCATATCTTTGAAAACTGACTAGTTGTTTGTAAGTCTCTGTTAAGGTTTGGTTTAGGTCTCGAAGTGAGGGCTGGAGGACTGAGCTTATTATAAATGTTTTATATGAAAAGTGCGACAACATCTGGCTCTGCACTTATGCTGGAGAAATATTGCATGGATATACACACCGGGATATGGGTCAGTCTCGAGGTAAAATGAAACAGTAAATTCTGGAAATGAACAGATTACTGCAAAACCTGCTGAATGTTTTTCTCACTAACGTAATGTTGCAGTGTACCAAAGGAAATATTGCACCTGATATTATAAATATGGTGGTGCAGAACTATTTCATTATATGCTTCCCGGGTATAGATGAGACTCAAGATTCAGTATTTTTGCTCGTTCAAGAAACCAGGGATATGCAGTAACACTTTTTAGGACGAGTGAGAGAAGTACACGCTACTAAGGCCTCATCTTTGATTCTTTAAACCATGCTCACACTGGTTGTCTGACACCAACAGAATATTCATCACTGAGGGCTTTTTTAGAAGAGAACTATTTCTGTAACGTTGTGCGGGCTACAGCACTTTTTAGAGTGAGTGAGTATGACGATTACTTCACAAAGTATTTTTAGTCCAGCCTAGATTAAGGAGGATTGTGCGTGTGGATGACTCTTTGGGCGATTTGCTTTCACCCGCGGACCTGTCATCGGTATTCATGCCCATGGTCGGGTGTTGATTATATCATACATTTTCTCTGTATTATCCCTCAGACAAAATCCCCACCGAAATGGAATGAAATGCCCATGGCCCATTGGAGTGACAAGAGCGCCAGATCCTGCAGACTGCTTGCACCTGATAAAATGTTTTTACGTTGCCTCCTCTACAAAGCGGATCAGCGTGAATGTCTTTTGAGAGGGAAATGTGCGACTCGGCCCCCAAAAACTGTAGCATGCAATTCTCTCAAGACACTTTCACGGTTGCATAGATAAATATGTTACGTAACGGGTAAACCATCTGCCTGAGCAACATCCAACTAAATACCGGCTTCACAGTGGATGGGATGATGAAACATTTCTTCAGCAGACAAGTGGGTAAGCTTTAGTAGGTTAATTGGTCTGCAAGGAAGAAAGGTCAGACTGGAAGGGGGTGCAAGAGTTAGCAAGAGTGAGAATTGGAGGGGGAGGAAGAGAGGCGAGGAGAAAGAGTGAAATGAAAGGGGTGAGGTAAAGCAAGGAGGTGAGGTTAGGGAAGGCTGCCGGAGGGTGTGGGAGAATGAGACAGGGCGAGTTGGAGGGGTAATTCCTAATCTTGTTGTTTTTCGGTCTATGATGTCTCCTGTCCAGCTCGGTTTGCCCCACGCTTGTCTGGGTCCACAAACACAGCACGCCACTCTCTCTTTCCCATGCAACTCAGCACAATGTCAGCCTGCACCGTCCCCGCCACACCGACGACCCTGCTCACACACAAAGAGGACACAGACACACACACAGACGGGCAAAAAAAACACACACAGACACACACACACACACACACACACACACACACACGAGAACCTGCAACACAAGCAAATTTTCCAAATCAACACACTTTCTACACAGACTCTATCTCCAGCTCTGCGTTACAGACCCAAGTTGTTGTGACTGGTTACCACAGTGTTTGTAGATGAGGACCGCGGGGCAAAGAAACGCAGATTTACTGGACACGTAGCTTAGGAGGACTTGGTGGGGGATTTGAATGTGTGGATTCCTGATAAAGTCCCTGTCAAAATTTGCTATCCTATATTACACGCAAAGCGGGAAAGGGCACATCTTAGTATCTGGTTATCTTAGGTGCATATCATTATTACCACAGCAACAGCCCCTCCTACTGGCGGGGAACAATATTGCATGTTGGCCCACAGTGCAAGCAGGTGATTGACTGGTTGAAAGCAGAATCAGGACAAAATATGAGGCTAAAATACGAGTTCACCATGTGCTGTTTCGTGACGAGGCCGTTGAGATCAGCCACATCGGAGTTCATGTAAAGCATCATAATATCAAAGCAGAACGTAAATGCCTCCTCTCACACCGAGTAATCACCGACTATTAAAGAAAATTGATTTCCTTGTCCCGCACAGTGCTCTCCTGCTTCAGTGAAAAGATCTCCCTCAGCAACCACTCAAGTAACACAGGTAAGGCTAAAATGGACTTAATTGCAAGCCGACTGCTGGTGTTCATGAATGGATCCTGATGAGGGGACAATTTGTTGACCCAAGCACCGATTACCTGCAGAATGACATGCTTCAGAGATATGAAAATTGCATTACTAATACGTTACAGCTCATAATTTGTGAACTGTCAAAGTGCCTGCTAGGTGGAGACATGGAGATGTGGAGGGGTGACTGTTGTACTACTCATTTCTTGATTACTTACTTTTAGCGCCACCTAGAGGATGCTTTTGGTACTTTGCCCACCGGCTTGATTCTCTCCTGCATCCGGCCCCACGGCTCAACCACCTGAAGTCAGTGGCTCACCTCACCGAAGAACTAGAACCGAAGGCTCAGACAAGATATCATCAGAGTCCATAAAGTGTGCAAGCAAGTAAATGGCCCTTCGTGATCCATCTCATGCCCAGAAGCTTGCATGCCAAGTGTTCACATGCCAGTCACTGTGAACACGCTCCACCTCTACCACCTCAGAAAGAGTACACCCGACCATCTCTGAGCCCCGGCCCAGTGTCTTCCATGTGAAGGAGAAATAGAGTCCCATCCAATCTCCTGATCATCTTGTTTCTCAGGTGAAGAAACTCACCTGCAGGAAAGAAGATGATCATTTGGGCTGTACGCTATATCTCATCAGGCTCCCTTTATCACAGATGCTGCATTCATGGAAATAATGGAACAAGACCTCAAGAAGGACGACAACTGGGTAGTACTGCTGCAGTTCAAGTCACCAAAGTGCTATCTCCTTGACAACAAAACATCAGCTCTGCACCAACTCTGTTTTCTCAGAGGCAACCTTGATGAAACAATGCTCTCTTTAATGGAGAAGATATTAGAAAGTGGTCATGCCAAAGTGGCTCTTCCCTTTGGGGTGGATCATGCAAGGACATTCAACAATATTCTCATAGTGTTGTGCCCAACTCAATGAAGTGTCATTTAGCAGGCGGCCAGACCTCAACAACTGTTCTGGGACTGCTCATTTGCCTCCAAAAGGAAGTTGTTGCATAGTTGGGCCATCCTACCACACTGAATCAAACACTCAATCGATGCAGGCTTGTTGCTCCCTACAGGCGAGGCTGCAGTCGGTCTGCTCAAGAGATCACAAGGGATTCTTGCCAGCTCAAAGACTCCCGTCCAGGGGTGCCACTAGGAGTCTAGCACCCCTGCTCCCATCTCAGGATGATACCTGGATATGGATACCCTGCCTAGGCAGCACAGCTTGGGTCTCAACTCGGACCTCAACAGAGACACCGTTCCTTTTAAGGTGGCGGGTGAAGGACGGCCCTGCATGCGTCAAGGTGTCTTATCAACAGCATATACAGCAGTCGGGAATCAAATTGTATGCCTGTCCTTTTTGGATGTACACTTGTTTTTCAGTCTGGCTTGGAGCTCTGTCAGTCTAGATGCATCTCCTGTCTGCCTGGTAATTGTAATGCTGTGTGTGATCTGTTCATAGAGATAAAGAGAGAGAGAGAGAGAGAGAGAGAGTGA
Organism: Hoplostethus mediterraneus; assembly: GCA_034670385.1. Taxonomy (NCBI): domain Eukaryota; kingdom Metazoa; phylum Chordata; class Actinopteri; order Trachichthyiformes; family Trachichthyidae; genus Hoplostethus; species Hoplostethus mediterraneus. The sequence goes on from JAXDDW010000007.1 coordinate 9,338,850, forward strand.
GATGTAAGGGAAAGATGGAGAGAGGGAGGAGGGAGGAGGGAGTGGCTGTTAGCAGTTGGACAAGCACTTGACCTTTTCCCTTTTTTCCCCCCACATGCTGCTTCTCTTCACTTTAGCAGCACACACACACACACACACACACACACACACACACACACACACACATGCACACACACACGCACACACACACACACTCAGGCCCTCGGGGTGTGTTTAGCCCTAAGGTTGCCATCTGTACCTGCCTGTTTGGTATGCATTGGGCTCTGCCCCCGATCCCAGCCAAGCCGATTCTCTCTTAGCTGTTTGTGACTCTAGTAAGCGTGTGTGTGTGTGTGTGTGTGTGTGTGTGTGTGTGTGTGTGTGTGTGTGTGCGTGTGTGTGTGCGCGTGTGTGTGCGTGTGTGTGTGTGTGTGTGTGTGTGTGTGTCTATATATATATGTATGACCTTTTTCTCTAGGCATGCATGTACCTTGTTTGTGTGTGTGTTCATGTGTGCATTCCTGTGTGTGTGTGTACATGGGTCTGCGTGTCTGCTTGTATGTTATAAGATTGATCTTGGAGTATGGCGCTGACTTCCTTGTGGCATCAGGGTCTAATCCTTCACTGTACTGAGACCAGCTGTTAAGCACGACAGCCAGCCTCGAGTGCTTCATATGTCTGTGCTGTGACTAAGTGTGTATCTGTATATGTGCCTCTATCTGTCGACACACGGCAATATATGGTGGCATGCATGTATGGTCCAATAACTGATTGTTGCTACTTTAGAGTGCACTCTGTATTAAATGTGCCATCTGGTGTGTTGTGTGCGAGTGTGGGTGCATGTGTGTATTTCTGTGTGTGTGTGTGTGTGTGTGTGTGTGTGTGTTTTGGTGCTTGCGTCATGCCAGGAGAGCATCACTTCAAGAATGAAATGAACTGAGAGATTGGATCAGCAGTATTTTTTAAATTAGTGTAACATTTTGTGGCGTCGAACGGTTGCGTGGGGATGATTTGATGAGAATTTTTCATATTTGCCTCCAATTCTGTGCACCGTCAATGATATTTAAAACTTAATTAACAGATGATCAATAGTGTTTACACTGTAAAGCGACTGGGGCAGATTCTAATTAGACTATCCATACATTATTAATGACATTAGCAAGCTTTGAAATTAAAAGGAGACAACTGCCGCGTTCAATTAAACAAGCCCTCGCCGGGAAGAAAAAGCGATGGCAAAAAAAAGTGGGGAAAGTGTGTGTGTGTGTGTGTGTGTGTGAGAGAGAGAGAGAGACATTGATGAAAGAGTAGATGGACGGGAAATGATGATGATCAAGCTCCAATAGAGTCAAAGGGAGTGGGCGACGGGTGGCTGTGAGGCGTCCTGAGGTTGACTGATGTGTCGGCGGCAGGACATGACAGCTGAATAATAATAACGTTGTGAGATGATTCAGAGTGCAATAATGATATGTAATATTATAGGAAACGTCCCGAGCTAATGGCGGGAGGTGGAATATATATCAGCGTGCAACCATTATAGTCAAAGATATGCACCTGAGCATCACTTTAATAAAGACGTACCCTATAGTGTGTGAAGGCCGTGACCGTGTACCTCCAGATGCATACCATAACTTCTTCATATCTCAGCGCTGAGACAATTTACCACTCAAATACACCATTTCAGCAGTCAAATCAGACTCAGTGCGCAAAGGGAAGAGTCTGAAAAAGGAGCAAAAAAGAAAAGTAGCCTATTAAGATCATCTCAGTTCAGCTGCCACCACTGTCAGGGGAGTAGGAGAGAAACTTCTGAGGATGAAATGTAGGAAACTCCTAAGTTAGCTAATTACAAAAAGGAGCTTAAACACTCCTAATTAGCCTTTTTCTGGTGTAGTATCAGGTTATCACAATGTCATGTCAATGTAATTTTAGAGGGAATGGAGGAGACGTGGAAGGAATGAAAGGAAGGAATGGAGGAATGAAAAGTAGCACTTAGCGGCTCAGCTGGGACTCCACTCGTCATCCCGGAGCAGTCGGTCCCCCGCAGTGATTTAAACAGCCATTACAGAGCGCTGACGTCACACGCGTGGAAATTAGCATTTCAATTGCGAGGCCGGTGAGTTGATTTGTCGGCTATTAAATTTACTTTTGTGAAAGTTTTTTTTTGGGAAACTCTTCAAAAATGTTGATCCTGTGATGTAGGAAAGGGTTAGGCTCACGTTTAGTATCCAGCATCATCAGTTGGGAGAAAAGAGAATCATGACATCGAAGTAATTCTGATGTGATTGTAATTGTAGCAGATTGTATTTTATTTATTTCGCTAACTTTCTATGTTTTGTAATTCATGTTGATGTCTTTGGCTGCAGGAACACGTGACTGAATTCAATTTTCTGAATGTTTTTGTTTCTTGAAAGACATCTTGAATCAAATGAGATTAGATCCAAAATTGAATGAATATAAGTGCACCTATCATCCTTTAGATTAAGGTGATCTCAAGATTTTGTCCCCCACATTTCAAACTATCATCATTCTAACTTGCACATGCTCAGACCATTAAAACCCAACAGAAAGAAGCTGCTCCTGAATGCAACATTCCAGTGAAAACCCCCGTCCAATAACACTGCTTTAATTGGTCCTGCCGAGATCAACAGAGTTCTATTCAAGTGGATCGCGCGACCCTGAGGCTCAGAGGCAGGATGAATTGCTGACACTGTACAGTGAAAGTAGTGAGCACAGATACGATTCTCAGTGTCATTCATCAGAGGGTAATAGATGTGCCCAGTAGGCCAGAAAACAAGAGAAGGAGAGGAGCGGCGGGGAGAGGGGCGAGGCAGGAGGGATACATTCATTTCATTCGTGACGAAAGACAAGAGAGACAATATCAAGACGTTTGGGAGGCCATCTTTCACCGTCTCTTTACTGGGGCTTGTGCGTGACTGTATGTGTATGAGTGTGTATGAGTGTGTATGAGTGTGTGTGTGTGAGAAAAGGGTAATTTGATTTCGTGTCCCCCCCTTCTTGTGACTGGGGATGGGGACGACCAGGCAATCTAGTCCGCTGACCTTCCAGTTTCACTTAAGCTTTCAGCCTTGAAACACTATCTCTCTCTCTCTCTCTCTCTCTCTCTCTGTCTCTCTCTGTAGCAAAAACAGAAAATACCAGTATATGAACACGTAAACACACTGACTCTCGTGCACATAAGCAAGCATGCACACGCACACGCACACACACACACACACCCACACACACACAGATCAGCATTGTCTCGTCTCACCGTCCATAATTAAGCCTTCATAATTGATTCCGGGGGCGCGTTTGGCCGTGTAACCTGATACCCACTGTAACATTTCTTGCATTTATAGTACAGTCTTATTTTCTGTGTGTGTGTGTGTGTGTGTGTGTGTGTGTGTGTGTGTGTGTGTGTGCGCCTGCGTGTGTATATGAGACATGAGGCGATCATGTTTCCCTTGGATACACTGATGGGCTCTCTGGCTGCTTGTAGCGGTCCATTAGAGATCAATGGGATCCCTGCTCCTAATTCCTACTATCAGGATGCCTCTGATCCTTATCTGCTGTGCGGAAAATGCAGTCAAGGCCAAGCTCTGCCTGGTTCACACACACACACACACACACACACACACACACACACACACACACACACACACACACACACACACACCTGCATGCACAACACACACGTACACACATATAAATACAACATACACACACATATAAATACATATACGCACACAAACACACTCATAGCAGTCAGGAGGAGAAAGGGCAGATAAACACGATAAACTCTTGATTGAGCTTCCTTTGTGTGTGTGTGCGTGTGTGTGTGTGCGCGCGTGTGTGCCTGTCTGTGGTGAATGAGTAAGAGATAAATGCCTATTGAAGCCTTAAGCAGAGATCATTGCTGTGAATGAGCCCAGAGGTGATGATGCTTGGACCGTGAAAGCCGGAGCTACTGAGCCCAGGCCGGCTGCAGCGCTGACATCTACAGCTTTAACCCACAGCTGCAGCGCCGGGCTACATGACTGATAGCTTAAAGGAGACTTGAGGCTATTATCACCGGCTAGGTGCTTCACACACACACACACACATCATTCTGCTGGTCGTTTCTCCGTGCCCTGCGAATGCCTTGTTTGTCCGCGTGCGCGATTTTTTCTTATCGGCTGTGATTTTCGTGGCACGCTCGGCCGTTGGCGTGGCTCCCGCGTGCTCCCGGTGTAATTTGAAGAGGTAGGTTACCGCTAGGGTAAAGCGATACAGCGGTAAACAACATGGCTATACGGGAAGTGGAGGGCAGAGCGGAGCGGTCTAGATTTCAAAGACTATCTCCATGCTGCTGTTATCGCATGGAGTGTAATGAGACCTTTACTGGTCAGAGCAGCCGGGGGACATCTCCCCCCTCTCTCCCCCTCTCTCTCATAACCTTCTCTCATCCTCTTGCCTCCTCGCTTTCTCTCTTTGTCACATCCTCCTCTTTCCCATCCTCCTTTCTTGTATCTTCTCTCATCCTCATCTCTCTCTCTCTTTGCGTTATTCTGTCTTCATGCCCATCCTCTTCTCATCCTCTTCTCGTCTCCTTCCTTCTTCTTTCTTTCTTTCTCTCCACTCTCTCCAAGCTTTTCTCTTCTCCTCAATCTGGGTTGGTATAGCAGAGACAAACCAGCAAAAGGACGGGCAGAATCAGGGGAAAGATACCTCAGCGTTTATCTCTTTGACTTCATCTGGTGCTATTCCGCGCAGCCCCCTTCTCTCCCTTTCAGCGGTCCAAAAAACTCATTTTACGCGGACGAGTTATCAACCTCTGTGGAAATGTCAAATGCGTTTTCGTGAAATTACAACAGAGTCTCGGGCAGAGCGGCGGAAGCGATGAACCAACTTCTGAAAGGGTGAAAAAAAAAACACTTTTCCACTCAAGCCACCCTACATTCGAGCCTTTAAATCTAAATGAACTAATTTAGCTAACAAATGAATTTTCACAACATTCTGAGGAGTGCGGGTTTTTGTTGTGTCCCGCTCCTGGTCTAGCCCCTGGGAAGTTGAGATTAATTACTTCTACTTTCTGGTCCAGCAAATTAAAGACAGCTCAGAAGAAGCCCTCATCACATAATCTACCAATCCGCCTCCTGCACACTCCCCTACCCCCACCCTTATCATTAGAGGGCAAGCTCCTCTCATGTCAGCCCTCTGAAGATCACACCATCAGACAGGCTGAAAACAGAAAAACACTACTCATTCCCCCACTCCAAAAAAAGATTTATTGATATAGTTTTTCTTTGATGGAGCGCCAAAGCGGCCCGATGTAAAAGCCCCTTCTAGGCTCGAATGTTTGCAGGCGTTGTCTTGAGGCCTGGGTGGTAGAGCTCAGGGGTCCAGGGGTCGAGTGGCTGGTGTTTACCCCCAGGGCAGTGAAGGGAGGCAGGCTTGAAGGACCCGGGAACTCCCCCCCCCCCCCCCTCGCTCCATCTCGCCGGAGCAGAACAGCACAGCGCTTTCACAGAAGAGAAACCGCAGAGACGCAGGAGGCTGATAAGAGTGAAACAAGCCATTGACTCTGGTTAAAAGGGACGTTTTTCATCCGCGTAAAGTGTGGGAAAGAGTTATGCCATGGGAAAAAAAGATATGCGATGGGAAAAAATGTCTGTGATGCTGAGAAACAAGGCCGAGTATGTGAGGGGCTTAATTAAAAATCTACTCTTGATGGGATTATTTTTGAGTTGGAAGATTCTGGTTAATTCACTGGGCTGACTTTCTCGTTGCAGGGGAATGTGAGGCAGTTTGACCTTGAGTTGAGACCAACCTCCTCCTCATCTGATAGTTTGGATCAACCGGTCAGCCCCACCCCTTCCTCCCTCTCTTCCCTCTTCCTCTACCTCTCTCCATCCATGCATCTTTCCCTCCCTCCCTGCATCCACCTCTCCACCTCTCCATCTGCCCAGCTTCCCTGCCTTACTTCCTGCCTGTCCTCCCTCTCTCTCTAGTTCCCTCCCCTGCCTCCTTCTGTCTTCTTTCCCTCCCTCCTTTCATCTCTCCATCCGTCTACCCCCCCCCCCACACCCCAACCCCAATCAGCTCTGAAGAAGACTGATTAAAAAAAGAACAACGCATTCTTTATCAGACCGCCCCGATTCTCATCTCATCTCTAATCTGCCGGACCGAGCAATCCCCAAGTCAGTTCGGCTCAGTACAACGCGGTATTTGTGTGTGTGTGTGTGTGTGCAAGTGTGCATGTGTGCATGTACGCGTGTGTCCAGTCCCAGAATGCTAAAGCGATAGCATCTCCCTCTCACCCCGCGCTGCTACCCACAATGGGCCTCACAGACTTCCTTCCTCTTTTCATCTCTCTGTGTTGTGCAGTCTGCTCTCCAAAGGGACTTATGACATCACTGTGTTCTAGAATTGCCCAATTTCTCTCTGACCAGTGAACACGTGTTTTGGTATCGAGCAGAGAGTCTCAGGGTGCCGTATCGACACGCACCTCAACAGTCAAGCCAGCGCTTTGGTTTTGTTTCCTTTAGAGTAAGAACGCGACGCCAAATAACAGCTTGCGTTTCTTTTGTGTTGGATTGAGAAAGAGCAGCACAATTACGCTATACGGCAAAGGTATGAAAACACACCTTCGGGCTTCCTTTCATCGATGCCTTGGGAAATGGTGTTTAATCTGCAGCCTTTTGCCCATTGTAATGTCTTTATTGTATTCACACAATCTAAATTCCCCCTGAATGTGCAATCAGTGGCTTCGGCTAATGGATACTGCTGACTTCTCTGACCTTGGCAGAGAGGAGTGAGTCCCCGTTGCCCACACGCGCATCATTATACACACACACACACACACACACAAACACACACTCGTCCATACAGGCACATTCAAGGCCTTTCCTGTCACCGCAGTGAGGTAAATGAGTCTCCGCTCAATAGTTCAGGCCTCTGGCGGGACAAATTATCATCGTATTCATGAGCTGGCAAACCTGTTACAGCCTGAGATTGGCTCACCGATTGTATTGCTGGCAGTTACAAGTACAGATTGTGTGTGTTTTTTTTAGCTAATCAATGTATTGACCAATCTGTAATGAGAAAACATGTGTGTGTGTGTGTGTAAAAAACACACCCAAGCAGAAACACACACACACAACACACACACAGAATCTGCCACAGTGTCCAGAGGTCATCAGATTCATTCATGTAATGTACTTGTTGTGTAAGCCTATGTTTGTTAAGCATTGTTAAGCTGCTGTAGAGCACTTTGAGAGACTGTCATTTACAGAGCAGCCTATTCCCTGCTAACTACACCCTGTGGCGTACATACATCCATCAGCAGTCCGGGTCAGCCCTATTTGTTTGTTTAAAGAATATCCATTTCAGCAGGCAAATAGAGCGTGTGTGTACATTTGCTATTTATAAAGCTACTTGAGCATAGCTTTGCCCGCTGGACACAAGCAGCCTGCACTGATGCAACACTGTACATCATGCTATGGATTTATATTAGAATCAAAACATGTGCTTATAGTGCGCGTGTGTTTCTGCGTATTTGAATGATTCTACAGAAATACTTCAAATTGGCGTGTAAAGATCTTCAAATTTGTATTCTATTTAAGCATATATGTGTTAGTATAAGATACACAAATCTCTCCTTTTGAAAAAAATGTGTTACCACTGTAACAGAAAGAAAAGCTGAGATCAAATTAATTTTCCCATCATTAGATTTGTGTAATTGATTAACCAGCTTTGTGCTTTTTTTTCTCTTCAGAGTGGTTGTCGTTGTATTTGTAATTGTTTATTTCCTTTGTTCGAAAATGTAATAAAAAGAGTTAAATAATAAGAATTTCCCATTTTAATGAACATTTTATAAGCATTATAGCTTCATAAGCATAAGTTGGGTTAATTAAAGTTAGAAGTCTATAAAATGTAATGTAAATCTATAATAATACAATTTTAACTTTCATTTAAAAGATATCAAGATGTTAACGTGAAGTATATTTTTAGTTCAAATTGGTAAAAATGCTTAGGGGTGGGGACGTGGCAAAGTGGCATTTAAAGAGTGATTTTTTATATTTAACTTTTATCTCATACAAAGCCTGTGGCCTAATCAGATCACTACATGATGTCGTTTTCTGTTCAAAATCTGAAAACTTAGTTATTATCTAAAACACTTTTCTTTGCAATTTGAACCACTTCTATAAAATCACCCATTTTTCTGTGTGTGTGTGTGTGTGTGTGTGTGTGTGTGTGTGTGTGTGTGTGTGTGTGTGTGTGTGTGTGTGTGTGTGTGTGTGTGTGTGTGTGTGTGTGTGTGTGTGTGTGTGCTGGAAGAATGAAATCCATGATATTCTCAGCTTTTTATTAGATAGCTCATCTTTTTCCTTTTGTGCCCAGAGTGATTTTCCTGACATGGCTTATTGAGGATTTGATAAATAACTAATCCCTAACAGGGTTTGCTCCGGCCAGCTCTGCTATACTACTCCGCTGTGGTGTTCGCGATGGTTTGGCAAGTGGTTTGGATCAATCAAACAGACCTGGGGACAGATTACGAGAATCAAATGAACAATTCGGTTATTCATGCTGTGGCTCTCTGTGATTGGGTTTGTCGCTCTTCTTTTATCCACCTTCAGCTCGTCCTTCTCTCCCACTCTGTCTTCTTTGCTCCATATTCCTCTCCCTCTGTCTCTCTGCTTCTTCGCACATGACTCATCTCCCTCCTCTTCATCCTCACATCCTCTCTCTCCTCAACTGTTGTGTCCCTTCTCTCTTCGACTACTCCATTGCTCATTCTCAATTCATTTCATTCATTCGCTCCCCTAAACCTTTATTCTCCTACAATGGAAAGTTTTTGAGCCCCACGCTAATTTATTCATTTCTTTAGGCTGATTTGGATTTTTATTATCGCTCAAGTCGTAAAATATAGATAAAGGATTATCACCTGATTGCCACCGTAGTTCTTGTTAACAACGATAAGTCATCTATCAATGGCAATTTACAAAGGTGATTTTCTCCCTGAACTCAAGAGGCAGATAAACCAATCAAATTAGCGTGGACCAATCACCCGTCGTCGGTGAAATATAGCGGCAGTAGGGTGACAGTTATGGGCTGCTCTGCATGCTCATGAAGTCAGTCATTGAACGAGTACTATACTGGTCTAGACAACATTTTAACAACAGGGGTTCATTTATATTACGGATCAGGAGAGCACATTTTAATTGTGATTATTTTATCAATAAGAAGATAATCCGTTTATTCAGCAGGTACATGTATTGCTGGAATTGGTGCCGATATATAACGCCAACATAAAAAGTAACGCAGTACATATTGACACACATGGTGCAGGGACAACAATACATCACGTACAGTACAATGGGACAGTGCAAGAGATACAATAGCCAGTATACATATCACAGTGCATTCAGGCAGCATGACACACGACACATCACCGGTTATCTTTTAGGACTGTGCATGCTGTTAAAATATTTCTGATAAAAATTGCAAAAAAAGCTCAAACATGTTTTCCCAATTGTATTCAATTCCAAGCTTTATTTACAGCTTTATGTTGGTACAGGTTGGTCAATAATTTGAACGCAAACATTGGCAGTTGGCTTCCAAGCTGCTCATCGGCATAGCGGAGCAGCAAATGCGACCTGCAGTCCCTCGATTTAAAGGGGGGCGGTGCTTCAGTCGGGATCCAAATTTGACTCCTCGTTACTGGATGGCAGTTGATGGCGACATGAAAGTAGCTGGGAGGCAAATTAGCACAAGGTTCACAAACTTTCCACTACCTCTGTAGATTTACTCAGTTCTCTCTCTCTCAGTCTGTCTTTCCGGTGACTGGGTAGTCAAGCATCAAGTCACCTCTTGATGCTGAGAAAGCTGCTTATGACCGAAATCTCTCTCACTCTCACTGGTCTACACTTCATTTCCTCCTCGCTCCAGCCCTCTCTCTTGACCTACCAGCAAAATACTCTACTCTCCCTCCTAACTCCATCTCCTCACCACCCCCCCCCCCTCCCTGTACATCTTCCATTCCTGTTCTCGCTCCCTTGTTCCATCCCCCCCCTGACCTCTGGTACAGGTGTCATGCGGCACATTGAGCCATAAGGCGGATACAGATGCCCTAATCTCCTCCTCTCCTCCTGTTTCATTTGCAACCTCACTCCCACCCTCCTTCTCTCTCTCTCTCTTCCACCAACCTTCCCTCCCCCCAACCCTGCTGGTGTCAGACAGTCTACCAGAAGCCAAGGGCAGATGCCCATGGCCTTGTCCCTGGATGGGGCTACTTAGCCTGAGATATACAGTTTGGCGGCCCCTTTCTCAGATATATGATTTGACTGGATGCCATATTGGCCTGTGAGGAAATTATACATGCTGCCAACATGGAGCGCTGTTAGCTGACAGATGGTTGAACTATGAATCTGCATTCAAGTCAGTGGAGGCTCAAGGCTTAAGGCTCTCCACCATGCTCACACATAATAAACAATAGATGTGTGTATAACCACTTTGCGAGCGTGCTTGTGTGTGTGTGTGTGTGTGTTGTGCTGCGTGCGCCCGTGCATTCATGTGCGTTCGTGTTTGTTATTTCTCGACGGGCGACAAGGATGCACGTGTGAGTTTGTCTGTGCATGTGTCCGTGCGCATGTGTGAATGTCTTTGGGTGTTTTTTGCTGGACATAGAAATCAGCAGAATGCCGCCGGAATGAGAATAAGAGCGGGTTCGCCATAGCAACAGTGGAATGCCAGAGCAGAAGGGAGCAGCAGAATTAAAGCCTGGCGCTCATCACAGCAGGGGGAGTAGAACCAAGGACCAGATTAAACACCCCTAAGCCTGGAGCCCTGCACCACCTTTTCATTTCTGCCCGGTGCACGATGCTGGAAAGTGAATTTTTTTTTTTTTTTTTGATACCTACAGCTTTGTGTATGCACAGACCATGTTTGTATGCTATGCACAGTCACATGCACATGCAATAAAACCAAAACACAGTCATGCATGCTGAACAGGAGATGCACCACCACCTCACTTCACACGAGTATTGCTGTGTGTGAAGCTGAAGGTGTCAGCTTGATGAGTGGTTCAGAGCATGTTCTTTTAAACTTGTGTCCCCGTTGCGTCACAGAAGTCGCATCCGTCTTTGATTGATACATAACATCCAGGTCGATGGAATGGACCGACCACCCCCCCCCACCACACACACACACACACACACACACACACACACACACACACACACACACACTGGACTTTGATTAATAGTGTGCTGATTGATAGCTTGCCATGCCGCACTCAGGAGTTGGGCTAATTGCTAGAGTGTGAACTCAACAGCCGGTGCTGGCGAGGTCCCAAATGTCCCAAACACATTGGGCGAACACAATCCCCTCCTCTTTCTATTTTTGGGGGTGGGGGGGGGGGGGGGGGGGGGGGCAGTCTTCCCCTTGTTATTAGGAGTAGGACCACCTCTATAAGAGCTGCTGAGGGGAATTATGGTATGGACTCTTTATGCCGCGCAGAGCCGTAAGAGTTATAAGAGCCCTGCATGATGGAAATACAGCGTGTGCTTGTACAGGCAGTGGCTCTGTAGATTCTCACTGTGCTACTGCAGCACTTTGGAGTTAACAGGTGGAGTTGTAAAAGTCAACATAGTTTCACTCACTCCAATCAATCAATCAAACTTTATTGATATAGCACATTTCGTACATTAGGATGCAATGCAATTTGCTTCACTTCACTTCAAAATAAGTGCACAGATTCAAAGTGGCAACTAGAATAAGTGGCTCTAACTGTCTTTATGGTCAGAGCGTGATCATTTTTAATTTCATTGCATTGTTCATTTCTTTCAACTAATATCGTTGGGACAAAGCAGGAAGATGATGGGCCTGCCCTCAGGGGGGCCGGTCCCTTTCATGGTCCTAGGTCCACGGTCCCTTTATGGGGAGAGAAGGACACAAAGAGATGAGGTGAGGAAAAGATACAAGAAAAGATACAAAAGTCATTCAAAAATAAAATAAATCAAATCAAACCACATTCATTTGTACAGCCCTATATGGTTAGTCTCAAAGGGACACAAGGGAGGAGGCCACCTCAGGGGCTGGGGTAATATCAAGATAACCTTGATATCTGGGCACCTTTACCTTTAACATGCCTTTTAGAAGGATGATGTAGGTCCATTGATCGTGATATAGTCTCATTTAGCAATGTATATTCTATAGGCACACTCTTGACTACTGCCTTGGCTTCCTCCCAGTCATCTACAGTGTCTGGTGTTATAGTCCTCACCTCATCTCTTTCTGTCCTTTTCTCCCCATAAAGGACCGTGGACTTAAGACCATGAAAGGGACCGGCCCCCCTGAGGGCAGGCCCATCATCTTCCTGCTTTGTCCCAATGATATTAGTTGAAAGAAATGAACAATGCAATGAAATTAAAAATGATCACACTCTGACCTTGTAAAGACAATTATAGCCGCTTATTCTAGTTTGCGCTGATGGGTTTCGTGTACGTTCATCATCCCTAAGCTAAATAAAGTGGGGCTGAGATCAAAGGAAGCGGGCCTGACACCACTTTAATGTAATTCCTATTGACGTCCGTGATGTAGCGACCATGGAGGGTTGGCTAAGGCTACGAGCTAAACAGTGTCCAACCCAACAAACGCTTTCAGCCACGTCCGTTACAATTATCACATCTATTTTTAACAAAACACAGTTAGACTATTCTGGTAATTACATGTGGCAATGTGTCATCTTCCTCCTTGATCAAGCCTATATGAAATGTTTAGCTCGTGAATGAATTTCATTGCCACCGTGATCACGCAGGAAATACGAACCGCGGTGCGAGACTCGTCTTGAAGCGAGTCCGACTTTGAAATAGCGATAATTTGTCCTAACCTGTTTTTTCACTCGAAGAAACAATAAAAACCAATATTTAAGAAAATTGGAACATGCTCTCTCTCTCTCTCTCTCTCTCTCTCTCCGTCCACCCTTTTGGTATACCCTGTAATTTCACTTGTAATGTGAGAATGATAGAATCGTGTTAATGGCGAGTCTTTCGTTTCATATGCGACGTGAAGACTCATTATGGGCCCTGACATGTTTCTCGATAGGGGAAGAGAAATGATTTGTGTTATCTCAACATCTGTCAGACCTGCATTTCCTTTTTCATCAGTTCAATCTTCTGATTTTCATTAGCGCCCAGGCCGATGACTCACACTGAAACTTGGCTGTGTGTAATGTTTGAGGTGGCGCATTGTTGGTTGACCAAAAACAATTTCCAATCACACACACACATGCACACACACACACACATAAACCTATTTCAGGATTGCGATGAAGGCGATACATTAAGCAGCAAGTAATGTGAGGAAAAGTATGAAAATTTGACTCATTAGACGAGAGTGGGAGTTAGGGATGTAGAGAAAACTGAAATCTTGGCAAAACCTCAAAAAGATCAGACTCTGGATCTGTTTGCGAACCCTCCTTGTGTAAATTGCTGCATTCTGTAGAAAACCGAGAAAGATGAAAAGATTTGATTAAATGAAATCTCACATGGGTTGAAAACATCCATTTTGAGCGAGGGATTTTTTTTTTTCCTTCCACGCCGTCTACAGCACACCTATAACATCAAGAGAAGATTAAACAGGGAGGTAAGGCGGCCGCCGGCATCTGAACCTCTTTATTCCTCGTGTGTGTCCTCTGAATCAAAGCCAAGCCTTTCCTCTGTGGGGTTTACAATAACATGAATCCTGGCTCTAATAACCCGCACAGGTCAGCAACAAGCACACATGCACTCCCTGCCTCTCTCTCTCGCTCCCTCTCTCCCTCTCTCTCTCCCTCTCTCTCCCCTGACCCATTTTGCGGCTATTTTTCTACCGCTCCCCCCAGAGCATTAAAACAGACAACGGACCTTGGTTAGGTCATGGCCAACACAGACCTCATTTGTCACAGAGGATGAGCGTCTATGAAGCTCGATTGTTAATTATGAGAGTGAAATAAAGATGTATTGGGCACAAAGGCACGCGAGCTCACCCGCACAGACGCGCAGTTTATGCACAAACCCACGCAAATGGCCTCGCAAGCGCTTGCATCAGGCATTCAATCATGCACGCATGCTCACACACACACACACACACACACACACACACACACACACACACACACACACACACACACACACACACACACACAACACACACACAGATAGATAGAATGTCATTAGGAGCCAGATAAAGATGTATGGGAGCTGGCTGTTTCATGACTCAAGCTGTACAGTGTAATTAATGGGTCTCCGGGCTGTTTAGGTGGAATTAGTTAACTGCTGTGCTGCTGTGCTGCTGTGCTGCTGGCAGATCTCATGGCCGTCCGGTTCGGGGGAGACAGGCCGACGCACACAGACGTACAGAAAGCTAAACAGTCATGAGACAGGCTGACTAATGCGCTGACAGAAAGACCAGTCAGACAAGCGGATACAGATCGACCGACTGAGTCACCGACGTGGCTGATTGACAGAACGCAGCCAGAAAAGCAGAGGGCGCCTTGACTGACTTACTGACTGACTGACTGACTGGACTGGACTGGACTGACTCACCGACTGGACTGAAAAAAGAGCCAGTCGGGCAAGCAGGACCCCGGGAGCGGTCACAGCAGCAGACAGAGAGGAGTAAGTGCGAGGATCACACAGGAAGAGTAAATAGCCTGTCCCGGTGACACGGCGGGGTGGTGGCTGGGAAAGAGATGGGGCGTAAAGAGAACAGGGTGCAATACTGAGGGGTGCTGAGGCGGTGAAATGAGGGGTTTGAACTGCTGATGTAAGCGCGGCGGACACACACACACACGCGCGCACGCACACACACACACACACACACGCCCACGCACAGCGCTGACGAGCTGTTTCTCCCCAGGGGAAGTCATTTAGGGTTCAGGGGTTCAAATGAAAACAGATAACGCTGGCTGGATGTATTGCTCTCCTCTCTCTTTCTCCTCTCTCCTTCACTGCCACCCTCTCTCTCTCTCCCTGTTTTTTTTTTTTTTTTTTGGGTTTCCAGCATCTTCAAGCGTTTTTTTTCTGTCATTTGTTTTCCGCTTTCCTCCTGCTTTTCCCAGTTTCCTCAGCCAACCTCGGATTCACACGTTTTTTCCCCCCTTTAAATATTAACAGCCGCCGCGGTCTGAGGAGCTCCACTGTATACGCCGCCGTCTGGGCCAGTCTGCTCCACGGCTCAACGCTCGGAGAAGCACACTTCCATATTCATTTTAATCAGCGTTCAAAGGGCAAGCATCCTCTATTCAGTCTAATCTAGCCTCAGCATTTTAATAAGGACCATTCTCAGGACCGGGCGCTGAAATCTCTCAGAACTCGGAGGAATCTCCCAGGGTTGACGTCTTGTCTTTGTTGCCGTCTCAGCCAGTCGTCAGTAATTGGTGTTTTTTTTCCCATCGGGAGGCCGCCTGTGTCGCGTGGCGGCGCTCACATATTCCATTTTATCAGGCTTTTTTTTTTTGGGGGGGGGGGGGGGGGGCGGGGGCGGGGGAATGTATTTAATCATGTATTTGACACAGCAGAGTGGGTGTTTTGGCTGACGGAGTAGCTGCTCCATCTCAGATCAATTAACAATGGGATATACACAAAGACTGGCGGCTGCAAGGTGGCAGAGTTTATGTCTGACGCTCCTCTGAAAACAAAAAATATTTATTATTTTACGACGTTCATTCGATCATTCTTAGAGGTTTGGTCAGTTTTCATCCTGCAACCAAAGTATGCATCTTCTTGTTTTTTGTGCATCCGATTTTATAGGGAAAGCAAAGATCAAAGAGCAAGATTAATAAAATATCAATCACTGTCACCCTGAAAAAAACAAGCCAAAGCAGCTATTTCATTCACGAAACCGGCTTCTGTGACCCTGTCTGTTTGATACGTGGCCTCCAGGAGGACAGAGGAGAGACACAAGAGAAATAAAGTTGTGAGACTGTGCTTTTTCAAATTCTACAGCCTGTTGCTTCCAAATTGTTTAAAAGGTAAGGGGGAAAGAAATCACCGTTCCACTAGAGCTGCCCTGATACCGGTTTTCAGTTATTAATTATTGAGAACTTTCCAACTGCCAGTATTGATTTTAGCACACTAATCGACCAGGCATCTGTAGAGGCTGCACAGTAGAAAATAATGAAATATTTGAACTAATTATTATATTTTAAAAGT
>JAXDDW010000007.1:9362500-9370000 GCA_034670385.1 Hoplostethus mediterraneus
GCTTCCTTTCTGCATTGAAAAGGAAATGGCCAAGGGTGGCAGAGTGAGGGATAGTGATATGGGGGGGGGGATGGAGAAGAGGATGAGAGGGATAGAACGTCGTAGCTCCATCCACGCCGTCTCTGTACATGAAGGGGATAGACGCTATGAAGGGATGGAGATGAAGACGAGGTGAGGGGGATGAAAAAGGGAGGAAAATGGAATAGCTGCAAGGTGGAAGGGAGAGCCTGCCAGCGGAGGGGAGTAGGGGAGCAACAGAAAATTGAGAGAGGAAAGAAGGGATTAAGGAGGGGGGGGGGGGATTATAATGGTCTGTCGGAACAAAAGGAGACAGAGAGAGAAAAATGGACAGGTTGATGAAGGTGAAGAGGCATAGCGAGAGGTACAGGTGGATCTGTGAAGCGGACTAAAGGGGAGGGAGGGAGGGAGGAGAGAGAACGAGAGAGGGGGGAATATTGCTAAAGGTTAAGAGGGATTTTGTTAGATCTGTTTTTTTATTCCATCCTGTCAGATTTTAATGGGGTCTTAGAGTCGCCGTGAGGTTACCTAGGCAACTAAAATACGCTGTTGGGCTGGTGGTGGGACATGGTTATCTCTCCGCTGGAGAAAATTTCTCACCTTGGAGGGATGTTTTATCTGAGACTACGAAAGGGGGCATGTGTGTTTGTGTGTCAGCGCAGGTGTGTGTGTGTGAGTGTGTGTGAGTGGGAGTGCAGGTGTGTATGTCTCTATCCATGTACCTGACTGTGTATCTGTGTGCTGCACAGGTGTGTGTGTGTGTGTGTAGGCATGCATGTGGACGGTGCACGGGTGTGTTTATGTGTGTGTGCATGTGTGCGGCAATGTGCCTTGTTTGTAAATGTAGTTGTGTATGTTTATGTGCGTGCTACACAGGGATATGTGTGTGTGAGTGTGTGTGAGTGTGTGTGCGTGTGTGTGTGTGTGGGTGCACCCATGAATCTGTCTCTCGTGTAGCTGTGCTTGCACTATACGACTGAGTGTGAATCATCAGAAGCGGCGGGGCCATAAAGCCCGTGGCTGTTAGCGAGGATGGCTTCTGGAATGATCACAGGGCGGCTGTGCTTCTATTTCCCGGGCAGTCCTCGCGGTGGGAGGCGGAGGAGCCGCTGTGGTTGTGTTTGCGGGGACCCGGGGGTTAGCCAGTATACAGCCACGCCTGACAGCACAGCCAATGGCCATAATGTCAGCGACAATGATTGAACATATGAAATATGTGCTCTTTGTCCGTGGTGTTGGACAGGGTGGAGGTTAGCGGTAGGGTCAGGGTAAGGGTTAAGGCAAGAGGAAAATTGCCTGTTTGGAAAGAAAGCCGGGCTCTCTTCTCTTTCTCTCTTCCCTCTCTCTCTCTCTCTCGCTCTCCATCTTTTATTTGTCGGTGTTGAGAACTTGCCACGGTGACAAACAAGATATTTTGTCAGATGTGATTCCTCCTCTGCAGTGATACCCCAACAGAGCGCTCTAATACGGCGGTATTAATAATGCATGGACGGACACACAGCCGGGGCGTATCTATATAATTGCGACTGGCAAAACATCCTTCTGACACGCGGCGTCATTTGGAATAAGAAGACAAGCTCATTTTGGTCTGGCGATCTGGTTACTAGCGAGGTGCGGCTCATTTATTTAGCGATGTTTTGCTAGCATTTTTTTTTCTTCTGTTTTTACATCCTGAAGACAGCAAAGACAGCCCGAATACGTAGAAGGGTGACATGGCTGACACCGCGAGAGCCTGACGAGAATGCAGAGCAGATGTATGGATTTGGTTCAGCTCGTCTGGCTCGGTCCGGGGGGGAAAAAAAGACAAAGTACAACGTAGTCTGTGTTTTGTCCTTTGCCTCCAGGCTGCTGTTTTTCTGTGGGGTTTTTGCCTTTTTCTTTTCCCCGCCACGTGTACTTCATCTGCAGGCCCGGTATTCCCATTGCATCATTGTAACCCGTCTGTAATTAGAGTATTGATGTAATCGCGTTTCATCCATTTATTCACCGTCTACATTATTTATGTGACGTTTTGCGCGACAAGAGAAGTTTCTTATTTACCTTCTGCTGCAGTTTTGAGAGATTAAATGGGAACTCTGTTGGATAGTGAATGAGAAATAACAACATTATTATTGTTAAGTGTTTCATAAGTAGTTTTCCAGGCAAGCAAATCCATCAGTGGTCCGGGGGGGGGGGGGGGGGGACGGAAACCTGGCACGAGGGGGGCCTGAACGGCGGTTCGGTGGTGGTTACCGCCTGTATCTGACTGCTGATGACTGCTGTGGAGATAGCAAAATACAGAAGCTCAATAGTGCCATCAACAGGTGCAGGAGGGCAGTGCCTCTCCTCCTCCACCTCGCCGGGGACATGCATCGGAGAGATATTCAGTGAGCACTTTTGGGGTATAATGGTGAAGATTTATCAGAAATATGATCAGGTCGTAAAGTGAAATATGCCATCCTGTCAATGGGTTCTGGTGAAGGATATATAAGGCTCGGGGATTAAGGCGGAGATGAGGCTGGCTGCGGTCCAACCTATTCTCTGCCAAGGTTGGACTCTCCTCTGGCCTTTAAAGCCCTGTCAACTATACACCTGCCCAGAAGGGAGGCCAAGGTTAGGGCACAACACGTCTGACATTAAAATCACCTCCCTCTCTCTCTCTCTCTCTCTCTCTCTCTCTCTCTCTCTCTCTCTCTCTCCCGGCTTCCTCCTCCTCCTTCACCTCACCCTCTCTTTCTCTTTCTCTGTCTCACACAAACACACACACACACACACACACACACACACACACACACACCCAAACACAGTGGAGCACAGTGGAGTTTTTCGTCCATAAATAAGCGTGGTCCATCCATCACGGGGCCTCAGTGGGCCTCTGTGAAACAGTGTGCCCTCTGGCTAGTTCACCCCAGCAGCCCCAGCAGCAGCAGCACACTGGGGGACGGACAGGGAAGGTCAGCCCAAACTACCACAAGGAGAGGGGTAATAATAATCATCATCCCTCTGAGTGCGGGTATGTATGTGTGTGTGTGTGTGTGTATACGTTTTTGGTTTGTTGTCCAGTGGAAACAGTACTAGTAACTAGCCTAAAGTGCGTTTAAAGCGTTTTTCTCTCACCACCTGTCTCTCTCTCTGTCCAATAGATTTCCTGTCTGGGGGTAACTGTCTTTCTAATGGTGTTGGAGAGTGTGTGTGTGTGTGTGTGTGTGTGTGTGTGTGTGTGTGTGTGTGCGCGCGCGCTGTATGTTGTATAGGTCAGTCAATACGGACAAGGAGATGGCTCTTGTGGGGCGCTGCAGGCAACAGATACATCCTAGATTCACCCCTGTGATAGCGCCACCAGAGAGATAGGGGAAATGTAGGGGAGGGATGTGGAAGTGGAAATGTGTGTGTGTGTGTGTGTGTGCTTATGAGTGTGTGTATGATTGAGAGAGAGAGAGAGAGACAGGGAGAGGGAGAGTTTGTGTGCGTGTCTTTTCTCCATCTACACGAGGTCGTGGCTGCAAAATCACTTTAACAACAGATGAATCCCCAGGTGAGGCCTAATGTATGTTTCCAAAATCGAATGAAACCCCCAAAAAAAAGTGCAACAGTCGACGAAAAATCGAGGATTCAGCCTTCGCCACAAATAGGTCGCACCTCTGAGCGTGGTGGCGGCGTGACGGTGTTAAACCTGACAGAAATGGTTCACCCCCATCACGCCTCTTTTGTCTCCGCAGACTAATTAGGGAGCAATCGCTGTCAATTAAGTCCGGGAATTAATGTAACATGACACATTTTAACAGCGCTCAGGGGTCCCGTGTATCCTCCTCTTGATCAGAAACTTAATGTGGTGTCCTGTCTATTTATAGGGGGCTCTTAACCTTTAAAACTGGAGGGAACGAGTCCAGGAAGGGCCACAGACCTCCAGGATTTATGTCCCCTAGTAAAATAAGATTAGCCTCCACCTCTTCTCCCCTTCAGCTCAATATGATGTTGTAATTTGTCCAGCCGACGGAGACGATTAAGGAGAAACTTATTTCTGATATCACCATTTAAGTGATAATTAATATTGATTATCCTGTTTCTTTTTAATGTGGGCTTGTGGGTATGACTGTATTGGAAATCATGTAGGAGGTGTTTTATAGTCCCAGGAAACAATATGCCTGCATTTCTATTAAATGTGCAGACTTAAAAAAAGGGGTGTGGGCCGTTTTCAACACTTTGAATTTTACGGTCCCCGACTGTTCTCAGAGGAGTTTTGAAATATTGTGTGTTTTTCACAAGTAAAGCTAATATAACCTTCTAATATAAATACATATCTAACCCCTCACTCCCGTGTGAAACATGTTTGTAGAGCTACACTGTATAAATAGGTCCCTGCATCCACTGGGAACCTCGTTTTTAGCTAGTAGCGCTTAACAGATGTTTGGACGAAGTGCTGGTTGTTGCTAGTGCTGTTGCAGTGTGAATATTGAAAACTCAATTCTGTTTTCTGTAAAAGTTTAAATATTTTAAACTTTCGCTCTCTCTCTCTCTCTCTCTCTCTCTCTCTCTCTCTCTCCATCTCCATTTCTATTCTGAACCGAAAGGATGTGCAACAAATAACAAGAAAGAGAAGGCAGCATTGTACAGTAAAGGTCTTGGTGGACACATAGCCCGACTGATTCTTGATGTTTTTCTCCCCACAACGTCAGAGGGCTCCTTGTTCTTCCGACATCAAGAACACATCTTGTGCTAGATTTCCACATGCCATATCTCATGAATTTCCAGATCCAGAATGTTTTTGTGGCATTTATACCACTGCAGGGCAAAACGAAATACCTCTTATCTGACTTCCTGCATCGGTCATTTCACAACCTCACATTGAAAATGACTTTTTTTTGAGCGTATACATCATGTTGAATGGATGTACAGGAAGTCACATGTACATATTTTACAGTTACAAAATAAATCTGAGTATCTGGTATTGACTTTTAATAATAGAAAGGCTGATGGATTTTGGGGGTGTAAGAGAAGCCCAATAAGCCTCAGTTGTGAAGAGGGTAAATATGATTGAAACTATATTCTTGATACAGCCCTGGATTAAGTGGCTGTCAGTTAATCTCTTAATACAAGATTAAATCGCTCATTCAGACGAGGGTTTTTTCCCATATAGGAGTACCTTTGGATTACTGTAATCCCAGGGTACTCTGCAGCGCCTTACATTTACATTCAGTGTACAGAGCTGCAGGATGTATGCATGGGAAGTACTAAGAGATACTTTATAATGGTTCAAGGATACTCATCCTTGAAGAACCTAATATATGCCTCGCTGCCAGTGCAGAGAGGACGCCGGGTCGAAGCACTCAAGGAGAGCAGAGCACAGTGTGAACATACAGAGTGTATTTACAGTGGGCTAGATGGCAGATGAGATGAGGTCTGGTTTTAATAGAGCAGAGACCTGCTCTCTCACAGCCAGCTGCCTTCAGAGGCCTCAGAGGAGGGGTGCCAAGGAGAGGTGAGGAGCAGAGAGAGAGAGAGAGAGAGAGTGTGTGTGTGTGTGTGTGTGTGTGTGTGTGTGTGTGTGTGTGTGTGTGTGTGTGGTGTGTGTGTGTGTGTGAATGAGGGGATCAATGTTTTTAGGCTCGTGTGGACATTTGGACCCCGTAAGAATAGAAAACCTGGAGAGTGGTTGGGACTATTTTCAAGACCTCATCAGGGAAAATGGTTATTTTAAGGGTGAATTGTAAGTGGTTGTGGTTGTGTGTGTGTGTGTTCCCCGTTTGTGCACGTGTGCAATATCCATATTTGCTTGTTCTATCTATATTTAAATGTCTCTCTATATTTGAACATGCAGCCGTCATTGTGTTTGTCAGCATCTGCAAACGTCTCATGCAGACATCATGTCTGAGTCACCACTTCGTGATCAGACACGTTTTTCTAAAATGGAAAGTATGTGAGATATTCTGTCAGGACTGTGCTAAGATGGCTGCTCTGTTCCTGTTCCTGTCACAATTTTCTCTTGCTCTCTCTCTCTCTCTCTGTCACACACACACACACACTCACATCCTTTGTACACCACAGCAGGTTAATGCTCTTCTGAAGCTCTCTGTGGTCCGACTAGTCCACCACAGCTGTACGATGAGACATGCAGCAGCCCCCCCCCCCCTCCCCTCACCACCAACAACAACACCAACTTCACACACACACACACACACACACACACACACACACACACACACACACATGCACGCTTATTCACAGATACACCCTGTACACCCCCCCCCTCTCTCTCTCTCTCTCTCACTCTCACCAACACCGTTTTGACAGCTGTGCAGCAGCTTGCCAGCGATGTCACGCAGATAGAAGCTTTTAACACAGAGAGGTGTGTAATATTCATAAGGACTGCTCCACTTACTGTGTAATAGATGTCGTCGAGTGTGAGCGCGAGCAACACGGATATCTGGGCCTTTCGGTGATGTGGTCTGATATAATATTAATGCCAGACGTGTGAGATAGCTTCCTCCTTCCCCGGTTATTCATTCTGCCCCATTTCTCACATGCGTACGCACGCCAGCGCTACGGTCGTGTTCAACGTGAGGCTGCTCACAGCGGGGGGGCAGAGGCAAAGTTTTTTGGGGGTGTCCTTTCGGGCTACACTCTTACTTACACTCTTACACTCTTACACTCTTACACACTCTCAGTTTTCTCCTGTTCAGGTGTAAGACAGAGATAGTAAAACAAAACCAGATGATGTACATTTGATTTCTTCCTCTCATCCATCACTCTCTCATCCTCTGCTCCTTTATTCTCTCCTTCCTTATCCCTTATTACTCCCATAACACCCTCCATCCTCTCCTTTCCTCCCTGTTTCACCCATATCTTCCACCCCTCCCTTCCTTCCCTCCCTCGTTCTTTCCTTCCCCCCGCTATTTTGCTCTTTCCCTCCGTCTCTCTGTAACTAATGGTCCTTAAACGCAGCCCCAGCTGTCATGGCGTTGGGACTAAATCACAACAATCATGAGTTATTATCAGCAGCATGCTGACTGATTGTGCTAATGTCCGCGCTGATCGTATTAATGTAGGGGCTGATTGGAGCACATCCATCATAATATCCCCGGCAATGAAGAGGTAATAACCAGCATTATCCCCGTAATGGAAAAGACGCTTAGACTGAAGATTAAAACTAAACAGTGATAATAAGGGACTTCATATTTCGGTATTATCCAGAGTCTAAGGAGGAACCAGGGCTCTTCCCCTCCCTCCCACCCGCCTCCCTCTTTCTGATGTTGTCCTTGCCTCTTCTTATTCCTGCCTCCCTCTCCTCCCTGTTCATCCTTCCCCCCGTCTCCTCCTATTCAACGCCCTGCCTCCTTTTTGCCTGTTTTTCACTTCCTCCTTTTCCTCATCTCCTCCTTCTTCATTCTCTTCTGTTCCTCCTCCTTACTCTTCCTTATTCCCACCTTGTTTTCCCTATTCCTCCTTTTCCTCCTTTTCTCTTGACACACCACCTCCTCTTCCTCCCTGACCTCGCCGTCTGTC
>JAXDDW010000007.1:9372500-9427500 GCA_034670385.1 Hoplostethus mediterraneus
ACGAGAGGCTGGAAAGAGAGAGAGAGAGAGGGAAAAAGTGAAGGATGGGAGGAGGAGGAGGAGGAGGAGGAGGAGGAGGGGGCGGAAGAGAGGAAGGAGTAGAGATTTAAGGGTCTGTTGCACTAAAAGCATATGGGGAAGCGGTGCCAAGCCCCATGTCCCGACTCACCTCACCGCCCACACGGCAGAAACCCACCTTGTGTAAGAGGATCTGCCACTTGAATACAACTTCCCTCTGTGTGCACGTATGAGTGTGTGTGTGTGTGTGTGTGTGCGCGCGTGCGTGTGTGTGTGTGCGTCGGGGTTATCAGGAGTGCTAAGGATGGGTGGTAATTGAATAATGACAGTAAAGCCTCTGATGGATTACCTGTCACTCCACCCCCTTCTCTTCCTCCATCACTGTCATCCCTCTTCCTCTTCTCACGCTCGCCCATGCAACCTCCCGGTCAAATTGTCCCCCCCCCCCTCCACCCCTCCACCCCTCCACCCCTCCACCCCCTATTTCCCGCCGTCAACCGTGCCAGTGTAGATAAAGACACACACATTCTCACACACACACACACACACCTCAAGGTTGAGAGGACCATGTTGAGGCTGCATTAGTTGTTTTTATTCGAGCATTACAGCAGAATGGCCAGCCAGAGAGCGGCGGGGGATTGAGAGTGATTGCGGTATTCTGCTGCAATGCAGTTCAATCTACAGTATCTGCGAACTGCTAAATGGGAGTTCTCCATCACGGGTGCAGCAGCCTCTTTCTCTAAAGGATTAAATGTAGTATTTCAGGTGAATCGGTGCCAGCGGGGCCATTTCTGTCCACGCCGAGTATAGGCCCCGTCTCTGTGCCGGGACCACCTACGGCGCTTGTCCCTGATTCACCACCACCACCCCCCCCCACCCTCCTCTCTCTCTCTAACTGGAAGGTGCTTTTTCCTCCACCTGATTGAGCATCCTCTGTATGCCGGTCTTTGTGTCTTTCTCTCCCTTCATCCACCTCCCTCCCTCCACTCACTTCCTCTATACCCCCAACAATGGAACAGGATCTGTCGGGGGGGGGGCGGGGGGGAGAGAGAGAGAGAGAGGGAGCAGACTCATTTTGTCTGAGTGTATGTGTGTGTGAGTCGGTGGCGAGGCCGGTGGTGGGGTGTTAATAGAGGACTAAATGGAAAGTGAGAGAGAGAGAGAAGATGATATCAGGCGTAATTCACTTCCACCCAGATATCATATAGCTGTTGCGGGGGTAATTAGAAGTCACGGAGAAAGGAGGAGAGGAGGGTTGTGGTTTTTTTTTTTTTATCATCGTTCATATAATTGGTTGAAAAACAAAAAGGTTTGCAGCGCTACACATTCAAGCGGTGCGGGGTATTTACAAAAAGGCTTTTTGAGGACAGTCAGACAGTCAAAACAGCACCAATGGTACAAACCAGTTTAATTAGGACAACAGATATTTTCAACTTTGGCGCCTTTGGCTTTCACTAACGAGGTGCTGTACGTTTCTGCAGCTCAGGCGGTGGTCGTATCTTTACTGGAGCTGCAGGTTTACTTCGGGGGTAGTCCAAACATTTTGACACGGCGGGTCAAGAGCTAACAGCCTAACATGCGTGGGCGAGAAATGACTCTAGTACGGTTCACAATTCGAACAAGATGTTGTGTTTTTCGTCATGCAGGGATGTGCAGAAGTGTGCTAAACCAATTAAATCCAGTCCTGTGTTTCGTCTTCTCCACTCTTATTTAAGGTGTTTTGAGGTCAAAAACTAAGACTGCCGTTTGATGAGGAGAACATTATCCGATTTATCACTTTATTGCCACGCACTGTTACAGAATGTGAAATACAAAATAAAAGGAGCAGATGACAGGGAGAAAGAAAAACGGATCGTCTTTTATACATTTTACAGTACATGATTTTGTACGTCAAGTAAGGCTTTTTAAACCAGCTGGTCATTTAACTGTGATTCATTGTACCATTCTTTACAGTTACACTTCCTTAAACATGTCAGCAAAATAAATGATCTTCTGCATCTTTTTGACAATCACATTTTCTTCATTGCAAAATCTCCATTACTCCATTCTAAGTCTTCGATAACACCACACACACACTCTAAGCATCTTCTTCTCGGTGACACCAGCAAGTCTCCTATCATTATCAATGTCTCACTATGAACGCTGTTAAAAAAAAAAACTATTTTCCAATGTGACAGGAGTCGCCACTCACACTGTACCTTGCTGCTAAATGGATAATAATGGGGTGGGTGGTGGGTGGTGGGTGGGAGGGCAGGGTGGATGGAGTGGGGGTTGATGTGCTGCACAGGATGTCACAGATGACTGTCTTAGTACGAGACAAAATGTTAAAAAAACACACACACAAAAAAAAAACGACTTGGCAAAAGAAGTGGCACTCGGCGTCACTGGAGGCAACCCGAGCCTTAATCTCCTTCTCCTCACTGTATAGCGTAACCAAACACCGCGAGCCGGCGCAGAGTCCGCCATGCCAAACGTGAGAAAGCAGTGAACCGATCATGTGGACTGGCACCGAGGTCTTAAGCTATACAAGCCATGGGAAAAAGCAGCGAGCCTACCGACACGTTCACAAAAACACACACATATAAACACAGACACGCACACACACACACACACACACACACAAGCATGCATGATCTTTCTCCCCCCTCTTGCTTTCCCTCCCTCTCTCTCTCTCTCCCTCGATTTTAAGCTCTCTCTCTCTTTAACACACACACATACACACACACGGTATATGCTAGACTGCCAATTAGGGCAATAATGGCTGTGGGAAAAGGATATACTGTATAGTGTACACACACACACACGCACACACACACCACACACACACACGCGCGCACACACACACACACAAACAGAAACTGAGACTTCTACGCAGAAAAGTAAATAGCACCCAGTTGTTCAGTGCCAGAGACAGACCCTGTGGAAGGGAGAAGGTGGGAGCTACTGCAACAAGCCATGGGGAACACCATTTCCCAACCTACAGGGTAGGAAACCATCTTCGTGTACAGGGGGGCTTTTTTTGTATTTGTGAAATATTTCGGGGGGGGGGGGCATTTTCAGCATTTCTGGGTCAGATTGAACAAAAAACCCCAAACTTAAAAAGAGACAAAGTCTGTCAGTGACATGAAATTAAAACACTCTACTGGTACACAGTAACCTGCACTTTTTTTCTTCCTCTGTTTCTGCTAACTGCTAGCCGCTCTTAGTCATTTCCTACCCTGCCAGCCAGCATATCAGGAGAACAAGCAGGTTGGAGAGAAAGGGAGGAGGACATAACGGGAGGTGAAAATGCGAGAGAGGGGGGGGGGGGGGGGGGAGAAGAACCACAAAAAAGCAAAGCAAAGGGAATATGAGAGATGGAGAGGTGAAATGAGAGAAGGACACAGATGGCTGGGAAGGAAGGCAGAACGAGAGGACGGAGGGACGGAGGGACGGGATGGAAGTTGATGCAGTGGATGTGTTCCTCCTGTTCCATCAGCAGAAGCCTGTTGGAGGGAAAGCACAATAATGAGAACAGCTGCAGTGGATACACACAAGCACACACACACACACACACACACACACACACACACAAGAAAACACTCCTCCACCCACCCACCCTCACACACACACACATACATGTACATGAGTGCCCCACCAGACACTCTGATCGCTCTTACCCTGACACTCGAAGGCTTGCAGCGCGGTGATGTAACTGGGGCCCAGCCATGAGGTGTAGCTACCCAGAACCCTTTGCAGGTGGTGGGTGGCATCACTGAAGAGCAGATCTGATTCGCCGTAGCCCGCTGAGCTGAACATGCTGAAACCCTCGGTGGCGTTGCCAAACACGTTCTACAGGAGAGAGAGAGAGAGAGAGAGAGAGAGAGAGAGAAGGTATTGTACTGCACGTGGGTGTGTGTGCGTTCGCGTGCTCCGTGTAGGTGTGTTGAGTGTGTTGAGTGTTGAGTGTGCGTGTCTGCGTGTTCATCCACTCTGCGGGGCGAGAGCAGACGACGTTATCAGTCATCCCGGCACCCGTCGGTAAGGAAGAAGACATGTTCCCAGACATGCGGCGACCGAGATACACACACACACACACACACACGCCCACGCCCACCTGTAAGCGCTCCAGGTACTTCCACACCCTGCACTTGTCCTCCATGCGCACCACCACGGCGTTAGCGGGCACCGCTGCCAGGTGGCATCGTTCGTGCTCGTGCAGACCCGCCTCGGTGCCGTCCGGGCACAGCAGCTTCAGGTCCTCCAGCTCCAGGTCCAGGGCCCATGACTCCTGGTTCTTACCTGGGCAAGAGAGGAGGAAGAGGAGGAAGAGGAGGAGGAGGAGGGGTGTTGAAGCGTAATATAAAAGCCCTGAGGAAGGAAGTAGCGTTAGTAATTATTTTTTCTTTCAACCAGACGCCTCACGTATTAAGATATAAAAGAACGTTCATGGAGCATAAATAGCATAAATTTGATGTTTCTTCCTTTGAAATATAATTTTAATACCAGCCTAATGAGAGCACAGGGAGCGATCAATAGCAAATCCCCCCGCCTGCAGGTGGATGCTGGGGTGGTGGGAGCAACAGAGAAATGCATTCAGCAGGGCAGCGATTGAGCAGCAGTGATGGGAGCAGGAGAGCAGCAGCTCAATTAGCAGGTAAACTCAGTAGGATGTATAAGCCGACCTATCAGGGAGGAGCTCTCATGGGCAGGACACAACCAGCTTGCTTCAATAACTATTTAAACCTTATTTAAATGCTTATTCATATACAACTCCAAAATGCTGTATATGTATTCCGGAAAAATACTTTTATATTCATCATTCAGTAAGAATATTGTGAAAAATACAGAGGAAAGTGTTGTTTTGCCAACCAAGGACATACTGTACTTTACTACACTGCAGTGTGTTTTCATTTTGTGCACTGATTCATTTGGTAACAGTAAGTGGTGGATATCTCATTTTGGAGTACTGGAAAATACTGGTAAAAAAAAACCCCATTGATTGGCTGCTTGAGAGTTAAAAGGACAAAGAAGCTCCAGTTTAACCAAAGCAAACACAACAGGAGATGAGATGAAGAATGAACACTCGTCTCTCGGTCCCAACACACCTGGACCTGTTAATTGGTCTGACTCCGGACATTTCTGTCCGTATGAGAACGTATGCTTCAACCTGCTTAGCTGTAGCAGCGGAGCGTGACCACAATAATGATCACCATTAATTTTGGATGTTGCCCAAAGCAGAAGAGCAGATGCAAGATACTCTCTCTCGCTCTCTCTCTCTTTTTCATTCTCTCTCTCTCTCTCTGTTCTCTCTCTCACTTTCTCTCTCTCTCTCTTTCTATCTCTGTTTGTCTTCCCTTTCCTCTCTGTCTTTTTCTGTCTTACTCCATTTCTCTCTCTCTCTCTCTCTCTCTCTCTCTCTATCTCTCTCTCTCTCTCTCTCTTTCTCTCTCTCTCTCCTTCACACAGACACACATCACATCATCAGTTCACTGTAATCAGTTCATTGTCGTCTGGATTCTCCATTAGTGCCTTTGTGTGTAATCAACATGACTGAGAAACATGATGAAACACTGACACCCGGTGTCCTGATAGGGACTAGCAGCTCTCTCTCTCTACTACAACACCAAGCTACTTCATTACTGATTGTGTCATATACAATAATACACTCCCAGGTACAGTCTGGGTAGCGTGAAGCACGTTGTACAGTACACACTGACCATCCGCGTTCTCAAAGACGGTTGTGTGTTTGATAAAGGCCACGTCGCCCAGGTTCTCCGCCACACACCTGAAAGAAAACATCAAACACAGGAAGAATCAGACATGAAATCTTTAAATACATTTTTTTTTAAAAGGTATATCAACACACAACAACAGAGAGAATCTGGAGAAGAGGAACTGGTTAGAACAGCTACTACAGTACTGGTACAGCAGAGTTGCTGGGAGGGGGCAATTCTATTATTACCCATCATCATGTTATCATTATCATCACTGTATTATTGTTTCCTACAGTGGGCAGTCCAATTCCTTCCCCCAGAACAGGGCAGACAGGACAGACCATGCTCTGCTGGTGTTTGATCGTAGGCCAGCAGATGCGTGTGATTCCAGAGGCACGGGGGTGTAACCGCCACACCAGCTCTGGGTGCAATTACAGCATTATTATCCATTACATTGTTCTGTTATTGGTCCCAATGTCATACCTCAGTGCCCCTGCCTCTCCGTAGTGCCTCTCCTTGTGGTTGTTGGCACAGATGTGCCTGTCGTTTTCATCTCCGATGCAGGCCTCACACAGGTTCTTGGGGTTGTTTCCTCTGGGGTCGTGCACGGGGTCCTTCACCCCTGGCACACAGCTGTAACCGAAGAAGTCCCCGACCGCTGGTGCAAGAGAAAGAGGATACCGAAGAGTGAGAGGAAGAATGAAAGAGACTCAATTATAGTTGGCAGGCCTCTCTGCTTCTGTTCTCTCTGAAAATGATACTATTACCTATAATGATAATACAAAAATAACAAAATGACATGAGAATAAAGCAAACAAGGATGAAATAGGAACGAATTCTGTGAAAGCCTGTTCAATATGTTCAGAAAAGTAAGTAAAGACGTCCCTCCTCCCCCTCCATCCTCTCTCCTTCCGTCTCTGGAACTGTCCGTTCTCTGCCTGTCCTCCCCTCACCCCCGCCTCCCCCCCCGTCTCACATCTCTGGGGAGAGATTTGCTGTTTTCTAACTGACCCTTCTCCTCTCACCTCCCATCTCCTCCAACCCTCCACCTCTTCTTTCCATGACTTTGCTTTCCCTCAGCCTCCCTCACCCCTGGTACGGTCAGTTGTCTAATGTGCTTCACCCTTTCCTCTCATACACCTTCCCTCTGACGCACACACACACACACACACACACCCTTTCCACCCCCTCCTCCCCCCTGTTCGCCTCACCTCTGGGGAAGTTGCATTGCTCCCCTACGCTGATCTGAGAGGTGTTGACCAGGTAGCCAATAGGGACGGTCCACCCCACCGTGGTGCGTATGCCCGGGTGACAGGAGCTGCGTTCATGCATCTCCAGCAGGGAAAGGTCCGAGGAGGAGCGACGGGCCATCGCCACCACATAGAAGCTAATACCATCTGAGGGGAAAGTTAAGAGAGAGAACAAAGAAAGAAAGAGTGGGTGAGAGTGGGAGAATGGATCCATATGGCTTCAGCTATCTCTTCCCATACTTTCTGTAAGCTACATGATACATTCATTTTGCCATATTTAGACATTTAGTTTACTTACTTACGATGGATACAGACACAATGCCTGTCCTTTCGTATCTCTAACCACTAGGCCACCCTAGTGGTATTTCTCAGCCCACTTACCCACTCCGTTGAAGGACTCTCCTGCAGCCAGCTCCAGGCCGTGGCAGAGGCCGGCAGCATAGATGTCATCTGCAAACATGGAGGCTGCATCTGCTGTCCCGTTCTGATAGAAGCACAAAGACATCACATGCCTGGAGAACAAACATCTTACATACATCTTACATTACATTCATCTGGAGGAATTAGGGACAAACAAGGAAAATCCACTTCCTTCGCTGGATGTTCACGGTCATTTTTATGTGTTTCAAATGGCGAAGGGACAAGAGATAACAGATACACTATATTATACATTATAATAAGATGATATCTGAAAAGAGACAATTATATAACTACTATCCATTACAATGTATGAAGAATACTGAAATTGAATAATGAAATTGCAAATTACAGATACTTTGGAAAAAAGCAGCTACTTATTGGGGATACTCAGAAATATGTCCAAGGTAAAAGACATTATGAGATAGTGGATTATAATAAATCATTCTCTAAATCTCAAATAAGGATGAATGATGGTGAATGGTGGCTGTAGACGATGATAGTAATACTTTTTTTAAATTTCAGTCTCCAAATTTTCCCCATAAAACTTAATGTTCATCAGATTTCGGTTCAGTTATCTAAAAGAGAATTTAAGTAATGTTATAAATAACGTTGCTGATCTTAATTATCATTTGTGCTGGATTACATTTGGAGAAGAACCCTTTCCCAGCCCTGCTCCTTCCTGTACCTTGATCTTGTCCATGCAGTCCCTGGGGCTCAGACCGCGGACACAGAGCAGCGTTCCCTTGATATTCCGAGCCGTGGCATTCCCGGCCAGATCCAAACACTTCTGCTCCTCGGCGTCAGACACCACGCACCAGGAGACTGAACACACAGGAAAGGAGAGAATTGCACATGAACAGTGTTTGCACATAGAAAAATGAAATGAAAAATGCACCGTAGAGAAGCAGACTATCTATTAGCTCTAGTTTCTCTCAGACCTATCTAACAGTACATTCAGAGTCTACATGCATCCTGAGATGGACTTCCAGGCAGACGTACCTGTAGTTTTTTGAGCGGAGACACAAATGACAGAAAGAAGGAGAAGAGCGACAGCTAGTCTTCCCTTTAGACACTCCATGTCAACTCTGGTAGGAGACCTCCCTAGGACAACCTCTCTATGCAACAGATATGAGGAACAAGTGGATTTCAGTGGGGAAAAAAATCATCCACTCACCTCTCCCCCCTCTTATAACCCGGTCGCGAGGAGGGGAGAGCGAGAGGAGGGGGCGGGGGTACAAGGTGGGAGAACGAGGCCGGTAGGCTGGATGTACAAAGAAGAAAACATTACATTATCTATTCTATCCCCTGCTCTTAAGTCTTACGAACTCCTCGGTAGATAATCCTTCCTCCATCTCATGATAGCCATATTGCATTTCTCCCAAAATGATCCACTGAGACTTATCCCCAGTGGACAGGATAGTGCTAGACACATGTAGGCTTGGAGCAGTTCAGGTCACCTGGCAGTCGACCCGGGGTCTTTAATTAAAAAGCTGCAGACAATGCCTCTCTGTGCTGGAGCTGTGTTCCTGGAGAATGGATACCGGCTGGGTCTTGCTCCAACTCACTGGAGACTAAAGCCCCAGGTAAGCAAGGACAAACAGCACCGGCTATTGTTCGGGGCCACAGGACCCAGTGGAAGAAAACATATCGGCTACTCGATACAATTCTCTCTTTTCTCTCTCTTTGCACACACAGACACACACACACACACACACACACACAGACATTTGCTCACATGCAGCACACATACACTCACACATACACACAACAGCCACCGGGCAAACCAACCGTAAGAAATTCAAAAAAATCAATTTTTATTGAAGACAAGTAAAATGAATTCATCTCTTAATCCACTTGCATGTAAGCGGTGTTACACAACGGTGTATCTGCGTGATATGTCAGGAGATTACGGGTCAGATGGGTTTTCATCCTCCTTTTAGTTTGAGCTCTCTTTGGGGGTAATCTGATCCTCGCTCTGTGGAAGAGCCTAAATACCTGTGCTCAGGCCGACGCATCGGTCAGAGAATAAAGGGATCGCAGAACAACTCTTTGAATCAATCACAGCACATTGTGATTGAGTTGTGTGCCGTATCCCATGCAGAGATATGCAATGATAATATACTTTTTCTATCTGTGTATCTTCCCATGTAATGGCTCCGGGCAGAATGTCTCTTGGCACTGGAAACAGATAAGAAAAATGTTTCATCCATCATAAAAAAAATTTCTTCTCAATGAAGAAATGAAGCAAAAAAAACAAAAAACAGTTTAAAAGTTGCCAGTTAAAATAACAATCATTACATCGGCTTAACAGAGTTTGAGTTTCAAATTATTATTGCCTGTTTAAAAATGCACTAGTTATTGTTATGGCCTACGGCTGTTCAGTCAGTTTTCGAGAACATGAGCAACTTTCCCAGAGCTGAAAATAAGAGAAGCAACTCTGTATAGTCTGGAGCCTGGAGCTGCTCTGTTAAATATTAATGGAGACTGAAGTTCTGGTCTTGTACAATGTTTTTTTTCTGAACTTTTACAGCAAGATTATTTGATATGATAGAGACACTATCAGTTCCAAGCCAGGAAATCTATCACGAGAAATTACCTTGGAAACTGTCACAGTCACCTTCTGTGTTATTCCCACCGCTCTACGGAGCAGTAAATCTGGGTGACATTGCATATTAGGGTGCAGTATCAATTGTTCGCTAGTGTGTCTGGCCATGGGAGACTGAAATGAATGTTCACCAACACATACCGAAATGTAAGATTAGATTGTTCAAAGCTGAAATTCACAGGGGTTTTCCATTAACTTTCCCTGATGTTTTCCCTCACAGGTTACCGAGGTGGAAGTCACTGAAGGTGTTGAAGTTGTTTGAGCCGTACAGCTTGTTGTGGGAGGGGACGTGCTCATACACCACTCCTCCTCTAACTCGTTTTTACTCTGTTGGAAAAATATGAGGTGATTTATTGCTAGCTATTTCCTTACAGTGTGTAATAATGTTGTCGGGCTGCAAAAAGAGCTGGCTTTGTAGCATAGCAATTTATTTCAAAAAATATGGATCTCCAACAATTTAGACTAGTTTATATAGTGCATGCTCTGCACTATAAATACCTCTGTGAAGACGCTTGGTAACTTGGGAGAATAATGCAGCATTGTAGTTCTGGATCAAAGAAGAAAAATTCCTTAAATCCTTTTCTCGGCGGGCTCTTTGTCTTATAGCCTGGGGCTGCGCTATGCAGTTTTGTATCTGCACTCCTATGGGAATGAAGTTACGACATTTTCTTCAACTGTACTTCTAGCTGAAAGAATGTGTTTAAATAAATGTGTCTCTTCTCTGACTCTGAGTGATAAAGAGCAAATGATTAAATATAGTAAATACATGTATGAGGCATCAAAACAACGTAGGTAGCAGTAGTAGCAGAAGTAATAGCAGAAGTAGTAGTAGTAGCAGCAATAGAATCAGAAGTAGTAGCAGAAGTCGGAAAAGCAGAAGTTATAGCAGCAGTAGAAGTAGTAGTAGTAGTAGTAGTAGCAGCAGAAATTGGGGTAGTATTAATAGTTGCATTAGTAGAAGTAGTGGTAGTAGAAGTCTCAATAGTAGCAGTAGCAGTAGTAGTAGTCAAAGAAGTTGTAGTAGTAGAAGTAGTAGAAGAAGTCGCAGTAGTGGTAGTAGCAGCAGAAGTTGTAACAGTAGTTATTGTCACAGTAATAATTGTAATAGTGGAAGTATCAGTATTTGTAGTTGCAGTAGTAGTAGTAGTAACAGTTGTAGTAGCAGTAGAAGTAGTACCCCAAACTACCACAAAATGTACCAAAAAGTACCCCAACAAACCACAAACTACCAGGGTAGGTTATTAGGATGTTTCAATGTGGTTGCTATGTGATTACTAGTACTTGTAGTGGTAGTAATGGAAGTAGTAATGATGGTTGATAGATCGATAGATCGATACATAGCTAGATAGCTAGATAGCTAGATAGATAAATAGATAAATAGATAGATAGATAGATAGATAGATAGATAGATAGATAGATAGATAGATAGATAGATAGATAGATAGATACTTTGCAACAGCATATAAGTATCACAAAGTATATAAGAAAATGCACAATAAACGTGAGGTAGAACCAGGATGAACAGGGGATGGATGGCTTATTTACAGAACTACAGTACTACAGTACTACATATATACAAGTACACTCTACACTGGCTCCCTGTAGCAGCTTGCATCCAGTTTAAGTGCTAGGCTGTAGGGCAGTAAAAGGAACAGCTCCTTCCTACCTCCAGGCTATGGTCAAGCCTTACACCCCCGCCGGACCACTTCACTCTGCTGGGTCACGGCTCCTCTCTGTCCTGACCCCACAGTGGTGGAATGTATTCCCCACTGATATCAGGACAGCAGAGTCGCTGCCTATATTTCGCCACAGGCTGAAAACCCACCTCTTCAAGAAACACTACCCTGACCCTTCCTCTTAGAACTTGCTTACATGCTTCGCTTATTTGTCTTGTTTGTTTAAATAAAAAGTAGGTAGCTAGCTTATTGCACTTTTACCTCAGCACTGGTTCTGCTCCTGCTCTGCTCTTGTTTAGGAAGGAAATGCACTTCTGGTGACTAGTAGTTCTCTTGCCTACCTACGTTGAATGCACTTATTGTAAGTCGCTTTGGATAAAAGCATCTGCTAAATGACTGTAATGTAATGTAATAAGTTAGAGCAGCGTGTGAATGAATGGCTGATACATATATACAGAGTTGGAGGGTAGGCAAAGAATGAATGTGAAAGGTTATGAGAATGAATAAAGAGCAGTAGTAGCAGCAGTATTTGTAGCAGTAGTTGTAGTTGTAATAGTAGCAGAAGTAATAGTAGTAGTAGTATCGGTAGTAATAGCAGAAATAGTAGTTGTAGCAGTAGTAATAGTAATAGTAGTAGAAGTAGTAGCAGTAGTAAAAGTAGTAGTAGTAGTAGTAACAGTTGTAATAGTATCATTGTTACTAGTATTAGCAGTATTAGTAGTATTATGGCAAAATTTGTTCATGGCTGCATAATGCTGTAAACCGAGTGATTTAATAGGAGAATTATATATGATATATATGACCAATGACGCAGCCGGTGATGTCACTCTAGTCCTGTCGGAGGACTCGCGCTGCCCCACAATGCATCTTGATCAGAATGTTTTGGTGACGTCAGGTGTAGCCAGAAGGGAAAGCAGCCAGTAGGTGGGCTGGGCTGTGGTCCTCCCGTTCGGCTTACACTACAAATCACATCAGTAAGATTGTTTGAAATAAATTGCGAACAAGCACACATCAGATAATGAGTTAGACACTGTACTGCGTTTGTGCCAGGTAAGAGAATGTTTGGATTGTTCTTTTGAAAACTGTCTCCTTGTCTGAGTGCCTAACAGCGCCTTGTGCTATAACGGTTAGCCTGCAGGGCTAGCAGCAGCGACCAGACGTCTGGCTGGCTGGCGCCTCGGAGGCGGCTGTAGACGGGCAATAAAAGAGCTTGTTGTTGGTGGCCTGTAAGCTACAGCTAACTGCCTAGCTTCCAGTGTGTGCGATTTATCTAGGAAGAGTTGCTAGCCTCGCTTGGTGAATGAGTTAACGTCAGATGCAGACTGTGACATTGAGGTTGTTGATGTTAGCTTGCTAGCCAAGTAGTTATTCCCAATGGCAGCTAACGTTAGCTACGTTAGCCTGCAGAGGGGGAGATCCAGTGTCTTAGTTGGGTTACTCCTGATGCCACCAGTAGGATGCAGCTAACCTACTAGTTGTCTTGTTGAGTAAAATATTTTAACCGTATGATGACATTGAGTCAAGGGAAAGACGGTTAACCTCTCACACTGTTTTCGCATGTGTAATGCGCTTGGCATCATCTGCAGATCACCACGCATTATGCAGACATCTTCACCTTTTATGGAAAAAATTCAAGTTCGAGTTCCAGGTGGCTGTTTTTGAAATGACGACAGCTTTATTTATGACCAATGTATGGATCGTATTTTTGTGTTCAAAGAACCGTTGACATAAACCTACTGTGGGTTATGCGTGCTCTGCCGTTACAGTAAGTTGTTCCTTCCTATTCCTGTCCCGAGCCTTGACATGTATCATTAGAAAGGATAGACAGGGTACATGTAATTATACTGAGAACATCCTCCCTGCACGAGCTGACTGTCTTCTTCCCTCTCACCCTCCCTCTCACCCACAGTGCACTGAAACATCAACATGGGTCTTTGCCGTGTCCTTCTGCTGCTCTTGCTGCAGGCCCTACAGGCATGGGCTGAGGGCACAGGTATTGTGCTTCATTTTTCACTGTTTGAGACCGATGCCTCCATGCTGTCTCCTTGCCGTATGTTTTGACAGCTTGAGTGTGTGAGAGTACGAGACGAGTTGGTTAAAACTTTCTGTCGACTCGCTCCCTTAAATGAACCAATAGTGTGTGTGTGTGTGTGTGTTTGCAAGAGAGCGTGAGCGAGCAGTTAACCCTTCGTTTCACCACTCCTCTTCCACAGACGGATATTTGGAGTGTCTGTGTGACAGCCCTAAGTGTCTCCAGG
The DNA here is from genome assembly GCA_034670385.1 of Hoplostethus mediterraneus. NCBI lineage: Eukaryota > Metazoa > Chordata > Actinopteri > Trachichthyiformes > Trachichthyidae > Hoplostethus > Hoplostethus mediterraneus. Next base: position 9,386,424 of record JAXDDW010000007.1, read on the forward strand.
CCACCCAGTGCCATGGCGCCCGGTGCTTCTCCTCTGTGAAAGTAGGCAGCAGCGGGGTGGTGTTCGAACGGGGCTGCCTGGAGGGGCCGGAGAAAATCCGTCTGCATTGCTCCACGGCACCTTCCTCCCACCAGGCCATCCTCTGCTGTGCCCAGGATATGTGTAATGGCAACACCACCAGAAGCTCACTCATGCCTCTGTTGCTACCAGGTGGATATGCATGCTCATAATGAAAAAAATGTGCTCTATTTCAGCGAGGCAGTGTGACAAATCTTACTCACTCACCCCTCTCTCTCTTTCCCCGTCTGTCCCCGTCCCTCACCTACCCTCCTCCCTTCCCCCTTCCCCCCACCACAGCCCCAGAAGCTGAGCCGGTGCAGTATCGTGTGGAGATGCTGGCTCTCTTTGTGTTCGGCCCAGTGGTGGTTCTGGCTCTGCTGTCTGTAGTGGCGGTGCTGGCCTGCAGGAGGCTCCACCGCGGCCGTCTGCAGAGATTGCAGGAGTTTGACACCGAGCAGGGAGCCATAGACGGCCTCATCACCTCGAATGTGGGAGACAGCACTTTAGCGGTGAGGACAGAGAGAGGGTGCTGTTTGTGAAAAGAGATGCACAAAAGAGTATATCATTTAATGTTGTGCTCTCTTCAGTCTGGATAGAGTATAAATCAGTACTGAGGTATTTTCCCCTCTGAGAAATGATTTTCTAATTTTTGCCAGCATCAGTGTATCCTTTTTCAGGCATGTGATTTCCCCCCCCCCCCCCCCCACCCCCCCCAAGACTTAATTTTTTCACTATTGTTTCCTGCTGTTTGTTTTGGTCTTATCAATTCCCTGATCTCTGTATTGCAGTGAGACTGTGGCTCAGACCGGTCTAAAGTCATATTCTTCTTCTTTGTCTCCAGGACCTGTTGGACCACTCCTGTACGTCAGGCAGTGGTTCTGGTCTTCCCTTCCTGGTCCAGAGAACTGTGGCCCGGCAGATCAGTCTGATGGAGTGCGTAGGTAGGTATAGCACCAATATCAGACCCCAGACATTATTGATTGATTTAATGATTGATTGTTACTTCATTAAGCCCCAATAGGGAAATCCATGTCACTGGCAGCAGCACATGTGACATCAAGACAAAACACATGCTATTGCTGGCTCAGCCGAGCTGCCATGGGCACCACTATGACCACTCATGTACCCTTTCCTTCCTCCCTGTCCTACTCCCTCTCATCCCTCCTTCCCAGGCAAGGGGAGGTATGGAGAGGTGTGGCGGGGCCAGTGGCAGGGGGAGAACGTGGCTGTCAAAATCTTCTCGTCGCGCGATGAGAAGTCGTGGTTCAGGGAGACGGAGATCTACAACACAGTGCTGCTCAGACATGAAAACATACTGGGTGAGTCCTTCAGTCTTGGAGACGGGTGCAATGGTGATTTTTGACCCCCCCCCCCCCCACAACACACCTAAGATTTCAGTTGTTTGGATTCCAGTTTGTTTCCACTGGAGATCCCTGCTCTGTTTTTACACCATTTCCAAAAATACACAGCTAGGTTCAAGAACAGAGCAGACACAATGTTTGGTTATTTGACTATCTTACATTCTGGATACTTTCATGAAGGTTGGATGACCCAAAATCAACCTCACCATTTCCTTTTGTTCTACTTATTTGTTCAAAAAATCAGGTATCTATACATCCGGTGCATCGTTCTGAAAGTTGCTGATCGAGCTCGGTGACCACGAAAGGTTATTCATTATGTGCAGTTTGATAATGATGTCCCCCGTCTCACCTCTCAGGCTTCATGGCATCTGACATGACTTCGCGGAACTCCAGCACCCAACTGTGGCTCATTACCCATTACCATGACAACGGTTCGCTGTACGACTACCTGCAGCGCGTTGCCGTGGAGACGTCAGAGGGCCTGGCGATGGCGGCGTCGATAGCGTGCGGTCTGGTGCACCTGCACACGGAGATCTTCGGCACGGAGGGGAAACCGGCAATCGCGCACCGGGACCTGAAGAGCAAGAACATCCTGGTCACTAAAGAGCTGCGCTGCTGCATCGCGGACCTGGGTGAGTCGTTTAAGATCTGTCTCCGTCCATTTGTTCATCGGTCCGTATCTGCGAGCTAATCTGCGACTGAGACTGATTTTGAGGGAAACTTGGGAGAATGATGCATCTCACTGACGTTTTCAAAATTTCACTGAGCCCAAGGGAGGTGCTACAATTCAGGTCAAAACAATGTGACATGTTTGTTACCGATTTGACATTATTAGCGGGGGACATGTTTACTTATGTCACTCTATATGTTTCTCTTAGTATTAATCGTGAGTATGTATCGAGATTTCTATCCATTTTGGGACAAAGCATTTGGAGGTCCTACACTGATACCGTGTCTTTGCCTCTTGCAGGGCTGGCCGTTACCCACTCCCAGGCAGACAACCAGCTGGATGTGGGCAACAATCCAAAGGTGGGCACCAAGCGCTACATGGCGCCCGAGGTGCTGGACGAGACCATTCAGATAGACTGCTTTGATGCTTATAAGAGAGTGGACATCTGGGCCTTTGGGCTGGTGCTGTGGGAGATAGCAAGACGCACATACAGCAATGGTGAGTGTCACACCCACAGGGCGTTTACAAGTAGTTGGCTGGTAGTAGTGAATGTGACTGTTGAATTTTGGGTTGCACCAGCCACTGGTCTGATTTCTGCCCTCTCGATGTTTTTCAGGTATTGTAGAAGAGTACAAGCCTCCATTTTATGATCAGGTGCCAAACGACCCCAGCTTTGAGGACATGAGGAAGGTGGTGTGTGTGGAGCAGCAGAGGCCCTTCATCCCCAACCGTTGGTTTTCTGATCCTGTAAGTAATAATAATGTGATACTTTTCAAAACTTTTTTTTATTTTTATCCCTGTAGGGTAATTTGTTTTCACTTGCTGCCCTCCATAGGTTAGAGGTTTGATACCGTCATCTAATGTGTGTTGAGAGTATCAGTTAAATCTGCACTCTGCAGCATGTTCATGTAAAAATACAAGCGCTTATCAGTCTAGTTCATGAAACGGGGCTGTGACAGAGAAGGCGAATCGAAACGTACGAGGTGAACGTAACGCCACGCAGCTGTAAAACAGCAGCGAGCGAGCTAGCGCCTCGGCTATCGCTACAGAAAGCTGGATTCAAGAAAAGATGATTGAAGCTGCTACAAAATATTTTCTTCACCACCTCCACTCAACAAACCACTAAGAAGAAGAGGTTTAGGTCCGAGGAAAGTATGAGAGCAATGCGATTTCTGGTTATTGAAGTCTTCAAAAATACAAACAGTTACCTCTCACTGCCACTTGGGGCCGCCAACAACTAAGTTACATAAAGTTACATAGTGCGTGTTTAAATACCAAAATGTAATGCAATGCTGTGTGATTAGATGCACACAAAACAAACAAGGGTACACACTCCACCCCACTCATTGATTCCTATCCAAAAAACTTGGAGAAATGGAAATATCTTAAAATCTATTTTTGTACATTTGTTAGCTTGTCATGTTAGCCCTGTCGATATTTACAGATTTAAACTAAAACTGTAAATGGTCAAAAAGTAATAACTCTGTAAAGGCAACTCTTCTAGTTACAAGGCGTTTTGCCCTTAGTGTGACTCTCCCTGTGTTTCCTTCCCTCTTACCCTCTCTTTCTCCCCCTGTCTCAGACTTTATCTGCTCTGGTGAAGCTGATGAAGGAGTGTTGGTACCAGAACCCTTCGGCCAGGCTGACAGCGCTGCGCATCAAAAAGACCCTGGACAAGATCCACAGTTCTCTGGAGAAGGGCAAGGAGTCCTGAGACGGAGTCGAGGGCATCCTGTTGACAGGGATCGGCTTGGAGAAGAGCAAGACAATGTTAGCTGAATGAGAAGGGGTGATAACGGGACGGACGGAGGAAAAGAGGAAACAGTTGTTCAAGTGTCATCCAACCTCGTCCTTCTTTTCTTGCGCTCTCTAGCTTTCTCCTTCCCATTTGGTTGCCTTCCACCGCCATCCCTCTCATTCTGACTTGAAACCCTCACAGAAGAAGCCAGCCGTTGCTGTGGGACACAAACCAGTTGCCACTGTGTTTGCACTGACCTGAACCGTGGACTGTTGGTGTGAAGCACGTAGATGGCACATGGTATTATCCCATCCCAATGCTTTAATGCCCACATGGGGACTGCTCTGGGTTAGGCCTTGTTATACATATACACACACCAAACACTACATACTGAGGGTATTTGTTATTGCCAGTTTTTTTGGCATGCAGTCACGCCATCCCGCTCAGAGACAATCAATGTATTTCACTCATTTAGCTGTATTAGAACAAGCCAACTATTGACACACACACACACACACACACACACACACACACACACAGACCCTCACACACATGAAAACACACACAAATGTGTTCTGTTACAAAGGATAAGAGCCAATAGCATCAAATGAAAATTGTTTTTAAACTTTTTTAAAAGTATGATATTTATGTATTAAATCTCACCACCACACTACTGAGGATATGTAAGACTGATGTACGATAGTGTGTGAAACTGACTGTATACATATATAGGCATTTACTGTACATGGACTTTCTGTACTCATATTGTCATTATTGGAGCTCGTAGAAAATGCTTTGTTGAAAAATAGTGGAAAAAAGTAGGAAGATTTATTCCAGCTGAGCTTGTGCGCTGTATGGAAAGAAGCATTACGTAACACTACAAGTGTTCACTACAGAAAACACTACAGATTGTGTTTATCCCAGTGGTCCCTGGGATAGACACAAGGTATGTACCAGCCAATAGGAAATGGATTGGAATTGGAAGTCTCCTCTCTTCCTGGCATTCTTTAGAGCCACTCTGGTTGCTCAAAACTGTTTTCTATGCAAGGAGAGAGGAGTCAAGGAAAGACCGTTTGTGATGGAGCCTGTATTTTATAAGCTGTTCAGGGGTGTACTGTTGTTCTGTATGGCAGCCGGGCATCGGCCTGCTTCTCCCATCATGCCACACTGTATGAGTTGCCTGCATCATGTCAAAACACTCCATCTTTATTTGGAAACACTCTTTTATTAAAGATTCATGTTAGATGGACGGACTGGTCTTGGTGTAGGTTTACAGAGGAATTTGTTCTCAAGAAATGCTGGTTTTGTTTTGGAAAAAAAACAATGTTGCTTTGTCTTTTTTATATGTAATAAAACATTTACTGCACTCTTGCCTAATGATGAGCCTTTCTTTGTCCTGTTTAATTTTATAAGATTTATTTCTACAAATAAAATGGATCTATTTACAACTATTTTTATACACACACACACACACACACGCACACGCACACGCACACGCACACGCACACGCAGGCATTAGGAGTGGATCAGAGTACCCTCTGTTAATGCAAGTAGCGGAGGTAGTTGACTAGGTAGTGCCATAGAGTAGTCTGAGTCCTGGAGCTGCTCAAAGTCGGGCCTGTTCAAGTGGATTTAATGTCAGGTTATAAAGTAATGCATACTGCAGACATAAATATGATGCACCAACTTTTTTTTCTTTTGAACTTCCTGAAAACACTGAACAAACTAAATATACTCGGGGTTTGTATTTTGAAAGTGTAAGCAGAGTACAAGGTGAATGACATACTTTGCGAAGCGGAAATTGTGGCCAAAAGGCCGCACCTATGTTGCAACATTTTTTTTTCAGCATTTGTGATGTTCCTGTATGAGCTCAACATACATAACCATCTCCAACCTTGAAATATTTCCCTAGTCTGTGCATGCACCAGGACTGGACAGTCAGGCAGTCCGGGTCACTGCAGGTTATCTGGCAGGGTCTTATAAGGGTTGAGAATGCCCTTGGGGTCCAGCATGGCCTTGACGTTGCCCATCAGAGCCACAGCCTGGCTGGGTTTACTGTAGTAAATATAGTTCCTCTTCTTCAGGCCCAATCCATGCTCAGCGCTGATGCTGCCTTGGCAACCAGCCGTCCACTCATAGACAAAGGGCTCGATGGCTGCCAGGAGGGCGGGGTCTTTGGCGGGAGAGGTGATGTTCAGGTGGAGGTTCCCGTCGCCTACAGGAAGAGGAAGCACACACAGGACCAAGTCAAGGTCATCTTTAATTATTATTTAAGAGGGATTTTTTGTTGACCGCAGTCCACATGAAGAGAAAAGACTAAAATCATTTAACATGAAGGCAAAATTATAGAAAATGGTATACTGTTGAAACAATTGATTTTTTCATGGTCAGGGGGAGCTGGAAGCCGCATCGCCTGAAGGAAACCCACGGCAACACGAGGAGAACATGCAATTTCATGTTGTAGCAGACCTCTGTTCACAGACTCAGTTTTCATCTTTACTGGTTACTGTCATCTCCACTGTGCTGTGGCCTTACCTACATGTCCGTATCCCACCACGCTCTTGGCCCGGTCCCCCAGGTGCTCCCGCATGTCTGTTACCAGCTGGTAGATCCGCTCCACAGGAAGGGAGATGTCGTACTTATAGGTGAAGCCATCGTGGGTCAGGGCCTCCGTGACCCGCTCACGCATCGACCACAGAGCCTTTACACAGAAAGACAAGACAAGGAAAGCTTGATTAATACGTTCTGAAAATGTATTTGACATCATCATCTACACCAGGATCTACACCAAGCTGAGCCACACATAACAGAGGTAATATATTTCAGTGAACCCTTGGGTGAGTCTGATGGAATAAATTTGGGTCACAAGCTTAAAAGGATTTATAACCCTTAAACCACTGTGGGCGCTTTCTCGTAAAAAAGGACATATATAAGTTCAAGTTACCTTGATTTTGGTGTCCTCGGTTGCTACAGTCCCGTCAGTAACCAGTGATGATGTCATCGCCTCCTCTAAGAAGTTGTGGAGCTTCTCCTCATCATGGATCGGGTTAGATCCAGACGTTTCTATGACGACGTAGAATGGACAATCTGCAGGATGGACGCCAGGGGGGTTAGCATGTGAGTGTGTGTGCTTGTTTGTTTCGGAGGCTGTGTGTATGGATGTGTGTGTGTGTGTGTCTGTGTGCACGTGCACGTACCTGCGATGGGATTGGGTAGCTTGAGGTGCGTATTCAGCAGCCTCATACATTCTCTGTCCAGGAATTCAAAGGCTGACAAGATCTCTCCCAGCATGCCTCTGCAGAGCTGAAATGTCTGTAGCAGCTGCTGAAAGGTCTCGCAGCCTAACAAGAGAGACAAGGAACTGGCTTAGTTGATAATCAATAAATTCAGGCAGTTCTAGGTAAACAGCTAAAAACAAACAGTGCTACAATGTCCTCAATGTCCTCCACACCTGCTTAGACTGCTGAAGACCTCAAGCTACCCAACACCATCCAATAACAGTTTCAAATTCTCAAAGTAAGACAGGTTGTAAGATGTGAGAGGTCATGAAGGAATCCTACCCAGGAAAACCACGTTGATAGCTTTGGGTTTCCGTGGACAAAGGATGGACACCGCGGTAATGACGCCCAGTGTGCCCTCTGACCCTATGAAGAGCTGTTTGAGGTCATATCCTGTGTTATCCTTCCGCAGAGTGGCCAAGCAGTCCAGCACCCGCCCATCTGCCAACACCTGGACACACCACATACATACAACTTAAATATCGCCCCTACCTTTTCCATTTGGGTTATTTTTCCCCTCTGTGGTCTTCACATGATACATTTTTATTAAAGAATGTCAAAAATCAGACCCTCTCTCAGTCTCTCCGTCCCTTTACTTCACTCACCACTTCCAGACCCAGAACAGTCCCTCGTAAGGAGCCGTATCGTAGCAGCCGCAGCCCACCTGCATTAGTTGCCACGTTGCCCCCAATGTGGCAGCTGCCTTTAGCCCCCAGGTCCAGTGGCATGATGTAGTCTCTGTCCTCCAGGTAGAGCGACAGGTTCTCTAGGACACAACCTGCCTGGCATGTCAGAATACCTGCCAGATAGGGGGAAAAAATGAGTCAAAAATTTTGTAAATCCATTTTGGTTAAAAAAATAAATATATAATATCTATAAAATTACAAGTCTGTTTGGATGAAACTCCAACAGCATACATAAAAGGCCAGATAGACTGTAGTAGTGTGGTGTGGCATTTTTAAGAATTTTAAGTTTTTCAGTATTTTAAGACCACAAAGTGACCTACCAGAGACACTGTCAAAGGTAAGGATGTTGTTCATGAGAGCAGTGGAGAGGATGATCTCATCATAGACTGGCACGCTGCCCCCCACCAGGCCGGTGTTTCCCCCTTGAGGGTTTACCGCCAAGTTATGACTGTCACAATACCTAGAGGAGAGGAATAAAACCCTCACTACCCGAAAACCACTTTCCATATCTGTCTGACTGTCTATCTATCTTTTTACCTAAGAATTTGAGATACTTCCTCTGTAGTCTGCGGTCTCAACAACACTTCACTGAAACCTGCAGGAGAAACACACACAAAAGTGTGAGATCATCAACAAATTAATGAATCTCTAAGTAGAATGAGGTGAATGTGGCTCTAGACTTCACCTCTCACTGACTTGAGCCAGTCCACATTATTAGCCTCCAGTAGGTCTGGATCAGTGATGGTTCTGCCTGGTAGTATCTCCCTGAAGAAGGCCAAATCCTCTTGAGTTACCCTGGAGAAAGGCAGCCTTTCTGGGGCTGCAGTGAGGGACTGTTTGAGCCCGTCTGCCCCAGCATGCAGCTTCCGACAGCAGACTCCACATTGCCATGAGCTGGGTGGGAGAAACAGGCTGCCGGAGCCTTGGGGTAAAAGTCTGACTGTGGCTGGAGATGAGAGGGTGCTACTGGGGCTCAGATATCGGAGAGCTGTCCTCAGACCCCGTGCTCTGTGGAAAATCCCAGCCATGCCTGGATATAGTATATATAATAAGTCTAAGTCTATAATAAGTCTTCTCCTTTAGAAGCTAGATAGATAGAAGATAGAAGCTGTTTAACCTCTCAATGTAAAAACACATTCATTGTTATTTACCTGGTACTGGAGATGGAACAGCTACATGGTAACTTCAAATGTATGAACCATAACACCTGTCTAGCTAACGTTTGCTAGTTAGCTAGCAGGTTCACTGTGTACTCAAGGTATTTGTCCCCCCTCTTGTCACAGTTAGCTACCTAGCGTTATTTAGTAGTATATCATTTTTAACGAATAGTATATGGTTCATTTCTATAGTGACATATGCCAGGCAGCTAGCTAGGTTAGCCAACTTTTGAACATAAAGTTAGCGGGCAACACCTTACCATCAACGTTCACAAGCTCGTCACCTAACAAGCCACCATATATCAGTTAATGTGTCTTGCGCAATGCGAAAAGTGTTATAAAGTTCAAGGGTAATCTTGATCTAGATGTCATCTTCAGTTTACTAGTAGCGTATAGCTAGAAGCAGGAAGCTGAGTTAACCAGTGAGAGGGCGAGCCTGACAGAATGGTCCAATCAGAATCATTTTTCAGATCGAGCCAATGGGAAGCCAAAGAGCTGGCAAGCCGTTTGTAGTCTGTTCTCTAAAACGCACCAAATTAGTCATTACAAATTAACCTCTAGTACTTACTTTTTGCTCACTAACACTATTCATTTATTTGAAACCCACCTGTAGCCTAACAAATCTGGGTGAAAAATAACACATACTGTATTAGAAATGAGTAAAAAGATCACAAACGGTGTATTATAAATTATTTAATACTTATCTTAAACAGACAAAATGTCTGATTTACTGCTCATGCATACCATAAAGTACACAGCATGCAAAAAACTCAAATAATTTCTTTTCTTCAACACCTCAGCCTGGAGATCTGAACCCAAACAATTCAGCACTTACAAAATGTTAAACACTTACAAAATGGAGTTTTCTACAGCATATACTGTAAATTCCCTGAATACAACTTATAGTTCACATATGCTTCAGTGTAACAGTACTTTCTTTCCAGTAGAACCACGAGGGGATAACAGCAGTAGAACACAAAATAGATCAGACCTGGACTGAGGAAAACCATTAGAAAAACAAACTCAATTCACCAAGGACTGATGCCATTTCAGGAAGTGCAGATCTGCATCCCTGCTGCCATCTCTGCTCTGAGACTGGGATATACGGGATATCTGGGTGTGTACAGGATGCAGTTATCTCATGATTCCAGTCTCTCTTTATGATTATAACTTCTTACCATTTTACAATCTGCAGCAGAGACAGCTGAATATGTTAACACTGACATGACATGACACAACACAAGCAGACACCCAAATTGAAGTCTACATTTCATTCACAAATGAACAAAAATTTGTGGTTTGGGTGGGAATCAATGAGCTTGGGGCGAGTGTCTAGTGCGAATGCTTGCAAGGTTTTGCCTCTTTTTTGCTTAGTGCCTCCCCTCCATATGAAGCTGTTCTAGTTTTAAGAGCCTGTGTAAAAACCCTCTTTTCTCTGTGTATCCTTGGCAGAATTGGCATGTCAACATAGTGCTGGACCACTGATCAAACTATTTTTAGAGAAAGGCTTTCATATTATCAAGCCCCATTTCACAATGTACCATTGCTGCGCTTCATAAACGACTCACTCACACTCACACACTGAAATTTCCAGCAGGTATTGTGAGACTATGTTCCATCCATCTCCACCACACTCTGCATTTGAGTTTATTGTATTCTGAGTATGTTGGTGCAAAATAGTCTGTGAGTCAGCTGCTTCAGTTGGGACAGGGGCAGTCCATACTGAGTTGTTTTCGGTCATACTCTGATATGAGCTTCTTGATGTGGGCCAGCTTGTTATGTAGATCTTCACAGCGGATCCTGTCCCGGTTGTAGTTTGGGTTGGACTGAAGGGACCAAAGAAAACATACTTTTGCAACAACATAATAAGGAAATCATTTTTGTCGCATGCTGCAATGTTGGCCTGAAAAGGTGCAAACTATAAAGAAATGGTTACCTTTTTAATTTTGACATACTCCTGTAGAATCCGATTATGAAGTGTCTACAAGGGAGAAATACAGAAACATCATCTGTGAAACACTGCAGTTAGATGCCTGTATGTTGAAAGTGCTATATAAAAACCTGACTTAAATCTTGCTGTGTTGTGGTTTTCAGTGTGTTACCTTGTATTTGTGTGATCCGTGGCGTAGCCGTTTGAGCTGTGTGTCCAGCTCCATGAACTGGCGCGTCATGCTGTCAATGCGAGCGTGTAAATCCCGGTACTCGCTGTACTCCTCATTAAAATCTTGTTTGTAGCGCTGTCTCTGGTCGTGACTGCAGATCGCTGTGTACTTCCTGTGCAGAGAAAGTACAGGGTCACACATGTGGTCCATAAGGTACCCACCCATGTACGATGTTCGTAAACTGAACAGCTTTTTGTATTGAGCAGACATTATTTAGCATGAATGAGATCAAGTGGAGGGATCTGATGTGTCCAAAAAGACCTGAAACACCCCCCTGAAAAATGTAAAAATCAAAATATATATATAAAAAAATATATAGCAAGTATATGATGTACCAATCTGCTACAGAAAGTAGTTAAATGGGTCTTATTACAGACAACTACATTAGTAAATACTGTTAAAATGATCAAATGGCATTCACATCATTTACTATCATCAAATAGCAATTCTGGGATTTGTGGCTTCCTTCTGGTATTGGCCTGATACTGTAATTGGTGTACCACTACCAATAAAAGGCATACTTACTGCAAGTAGTCCGCCGAGTCATTGGTAGCTTGAAGCACACTAGAGTCATAAAACATTCCACTGGGCTCTGAGAGAGAGAGAGAGAGAGAGAGAGAGAGAGAGAGAGAGAGAGAGAGAGAGAGAGAGAGAGAGAGAGAGAGAGAGAGAGAGAGAGAGAGAGAGAGCAAATACATATGAAATACTGAATCACTATCACTTGAGGTCAAAGTTCAATGGCACCAGTGACAGCACTCACCTGTGCAGTCCGGGGAAACTTTGCTCTCTGAACTGTGATTCCTTCTTCCTTCTTTCCTGTCTTTACCCATGACCTTCTCCTAAAAAAAACAATAACAAATCCCAACATTTTAACACAACACCATGGAGACATTATTTAGTTAAAAATGATAAGGCGACTTAGAGAACGGTTGTGCTCACCCGTTCTCTGTGTTTGTGTTTGCTCTTCCTCCTTTTCCTGGTGTGTCTGTCCAGATGGGGAGCTCTCAGAGGGGAAGGAGGGCGATCCGAGTTTGTCTTTTGAGGGAGAGATGCTGGGTCTTTGGAGTCTTCCAGAGTAGAGGGGGTTAGCTGTAGCCTCTTGACCACTTCTGCTTTCCGCTTGCAGTCTGCTGACAAGGGGTCAAAAAAAGGCCTGTCGTCCTCGGTTGCTCCTGTAACAGCCTTCTCGTCTTTGAGAGCCTCTCGCTGTTCAGACCCCGACTTGTCACTCGCTGCCTTGCTGGGTAAGTGGGAAATCCTAGGCTTCTTACTGGCCAGTGGGTCGGTGTATTCCTCTGTGAGGGAATGTTTGTGAGGGTGTGCCGGCGAGGAGTTGGGGGTGTCTCGCAGCGGGCTGACCTGGGCTCCAGACAGGAGGTTCTGGTGTGGTTGAAACAGTCTCCTGCACAGTAAAGCGAAGTAGAACACTTTAACCGTACTGCCTGGCAATGAAGACGCTAGCTAACATTTACCACCAAATCTTTCTTCCTCTACTCTCAATCTGCAGCGTTGGGTCACCACAACAAGAAAATACTGACATGTATATTTTTGTGTTCGTTACCTGACGAGGATCCGCTTGAGAAGTTTCTGGTCACCTGTAGTGTAGCCCGGCCAGTCCTTCTGCAGATCCTTATACAGACAGTCCTTTAGAACGTATGTTTTGTCCTTGCTTTTGAGCTGGCCCACCTGCATACATACAGACACACACACCGATGCAGAGAGAGTCAAGAACAAGCAGCCATCAATTCTGACACGTGAGCAAGACACTGAACTTTTACATGCTCGCTCATTGTAAGTTGCTCTGGATAACAGCGTCAAATAAATGACAAACAGGTAAAATGTAGTTTAATTCAATTTAAGTCAATTTATAGTCTCATAGCTGAAATTGTAGTACATGTGCAACTTTATTATTTTCAAAGCTTTCTTTTCTTTTGACCGCAAATCTTTCTACTCACAGGTCAGGTTACATTTTGCAGCTTTAGAGGAGTTACTAAAGCCGAAGGAGAAGAGGAATTACCTCTAGCAGTAGGGTGTCCAGCATGTCTTTGTCTCCTGCCATCAGTCCATCCTTCTGCAGTGTCAGGATCAACTCGGGCCTCCTGTATGGCCTCAGAGCCAGCAGATGGGTCAGTCTCTCCCTGAGCGGCCTCTTCTCTACAACACTCATAATCTTCCTGTCTGTCGTACAGGCACCCTTCTTCAGCTTAGACATGCAGGCACCCTTCTTGAGGCTGTTGAGGGACTGGGAGGAGATCCGGGGCTTGGCCAGGTGGGCAAGTGCAGGGGCTGGAGCTCGCACCGTTACCCTCTTGCCTGAGAGAGACCAGGAAATTACAAATCAAAAAAGGTGCACTACCCAATAAAAGAAAAATATCTTCAAAAGCAAACCTGAAAAGATCACAACTGGGTGTTACAGAGGTTCATCACCAAAGACAACCTGAAACCTGTACAGTAGTCACTTTCTAGCACTGACACTTCAAATGGTGGAAGAATTGCAGGGCTCTCTTTTTATTTTATTGTATCCTAACAGGCTGTACAGCATTGGGCAGTTGTGTCCTAGATGTTAGATGTGACTGAATACCCAAACCAAGTGGGAAAATGTGGGTAGGGAAAGTGAAAGTCAAATCTAACTACTCAACATGCCGTTTGGGGAAAGCGCTGAAACCCCCCAGCTGCTCTAGCATGGCTGCTCAGAAGAAGGCCAGCAGAGGAAGAATGTGGTTGGTTGTACTGGGAAACTCCCAGTTGTGAGTGTGTGTGTGAGTGTGTGTGTGTAACTGTATGAATGTGAAGAAGGGGGTTGCTAAAAAGAGCATGCATGCTCATTCAACTTTCTCTTGATAAATTAACATGAAAAGCATGAGATCAGACACCAGAGGAAGAGGACTTATTGGGTTGTTGCATTTCTCCCCTAGCTGAACAGAAGAGGCCTCATTTCTCCTCTCGACTTTAACCACATCCGAGATACAAAGATGCACAGATCCCTTAGTGAGCAGATTATGATCTCTTGTTTCGGAAATAGCCAGCCACTTGCAAAAGCCTGTAGTGAGTGGGGAAGTTTTAACGCACCATGAAGTTAGACTTCTGAACTGACAAATCATCGAAACTGGTGTGTGTGTGCATGCGCACCTACACTGAGAGATGACAAATACATGTGTATGGCAGGATGTGGTTTGGCGGTCGGGAGTAGAAAAGACAGCAGTGACATAAAAAGGCTGAATCACTGATTTTATTGCGTGTGTTTGTCTTACACTACATTTTTGAGTTCCTGACAACACACACACACACACACACACACACACACACACACACACACACACACACACACACACACACACACACACACACACACACACACACACACACACACACACACACACACACACACACACACACACCACTGAATCTACCTATTTCCATTTTATCATTTAACATGAGTGAGTGTGAACATAACAACATGGCTATACCTCTCAATGTGTGTTCTGTATGCTTGTGGATATATATACACACTTTTGGTGTTCTTCAAAAGCAATTTTGCCCTTTTATAAGTTGTCACAGAGACAGCTGATCTTGGCCCCTGGTGTAGACATGTTTCATAACCCTGTAACACAGCCAACCTCGTGAAAATGCATTGTAAAACGATAACCATGTGCAAGTGCCAATGAAATGTCTTTTGGTGATACAAGGTTTTTGAAAGACACTGCCAATATGTTTGATTGGTTTGAAGTGTAGATTTGTTTGTTTTTTTAAAACAGAAAAAAAAACCTGTTGCTCTCTAGTAAAGTACTTTCTATTAACTGGCAGCAAATGCACAGCTTAGAAAAGTACAAACCGATTAAAAGAATGCAGCAACCCAAGCTCAACTAGCAAAACCAGTGCATATTAACCAATGTATTATAGCAATAATCATCCATCTTCACAATAGAGATCCCCTTTCAGAATATTCTGACGTTTATACAACAGTTGCCAATGCCTGCACTGTCTGAAATGTTTTAGCTAACTGTGCTTGAAGAATATTATCAGGCCAGTAGGAACGTGTCCTTGCGTTGACCAATCAGACTGCTTGCCTGAAATGATCCGTTGTATAATCAATGTGAGCAAGTGAATGTTTTCTGTGTTTTGTATGTCCTACCTAAGTGCCGGCCCTGCTTGATGACAATGGCCCCTCGGCTGCGCGTCTCCTCTTCAGCCTGGGCCATGCTCTGACGGGCCTTATGGTACGAGTCATCTGTAGCGTTGATTGTCAGCTTCTTCTGAATCACCCCCACACAGGACAACTGCTCCTCTGCAGCACTGGGAGGAAAAGGGGAAGGGCAGTGAGTTTACAGTGAGTGATTTGACAGCGTTTCCAGGGTTCCTTACACATTATTCCATATTTTCCGGTCCTTAATTGCTCGACTGGATTTGAAGAGTTTTGTTGGTGTTCAATGGGATGTGTGCTGACATCGGCTGGGCAGTACGACTTTATTGCTTTATAGTTGACGATTATTTAAGTATCACAATATGTACCCAATGTGGCTAGAGGTACACAAATATGTGTCAAGACTCGACAAGAGACTTTAAACTTTTCATGACCTGGCAATTATTCACTCACTTTGCCACACATTTCCATACTAGACCTGCACAACAGCCCTGAGTTCCCCCTGGCATTTAGAGAAACTTACATGGAAAAGTTGCTAGCAGGGTGGCTTTCACAGTGGCGGGGGATTAGAGATATTCTAAAAGCCAATAACAACCCTTAACAAGTTTACTCATAAATAATAAATTGTAGTCTATTCATATATTTGATATGATTATTTTCCATTGCTTGTATGTGTGTTACCCTTTGCTGAGCTGTTGGACACAGTCAAAACTTCCATTCGGATTGTCGCGAGCAACGTTGGCCAAACCGAAGGTGAATGTCCTCGCTTCTCCTCTATTCTCTGAGCGAGGGATGGTGATTCTCTGTGACGAGAGAGAGAGAGAGAGAGAGAGAGAGCGTTAACATCTCTTAACATCTTTATGAGGTGAAATTCACTATGTAAACAGAAAGACCAGTTCTTCTTACCCCTTGGTTTCCAGTGAAACAGATAGTGGGATGGGAAAACTGGAATACACAGAGAGAAAGACAGATTACAACTTGAGTCTGACACACACAGTTCATTTTCCTTTTTGTGATACACTATTGATCCCCAAGTAGAGTTTTGCGATCTCGCTCACCCCTCTTCAAAGGGGGGATCAAAGCACAGGCTCAGCTACTGAACGGTGCTCCTACGGTACGGCACGGCTGTTACGGTACTATGATTGTTATTACACTGCCCTCTTGGCTTGCTTTCTATAGGCTACTGCTCTTGATGTCTGTGTAAAGTGTATTGTAACACTTGTATGCATACTGCACTTTAAATAAATTCAATTTGATTTGACAGCGGGCACTGAAAGCTTGGCTGAGCTCCTCGTGACCCGCTGTACAGCAGCAAAATTCAGTGGCTTGTCACATGAGGCTAAGGACTATAACAAAACACAACCTCCTATCATGCACGGGGGTGAGGAATAGGGAACTAGCCTGTAGGGACCTGCAGCAGTAGCAGTCCAAAGGGACAATCTCAGAGTGTGAACAATATAGGGCCGTGAATAAAATCTAATTAACCTTTCAATGGACATGAGTTGTGAGTCCACCTGTTGATGAGCGCTGAGAGAGTGACTGCTGGCTCGGCCCAGCTACATGTGGAGGTGTGTTTTTTGGTAAGCATCTGCGTGATCAGGACAAGTGGGCTATGAATAGGCACTTATAGGCTAAGTATAGAAACTGGACATGTACACAGTAACACTGCTGTTTGTGTGTGTGTGATTTAGATGCAGCTCAGTCAGGTATTTTCCATTTCTTTCTGTTTCTGTCTCATGACAACATTGAACCAGAATCTGAGGGGAGCAAAACGGGATGTGGTTTCACCCTTAACAGAAACTGGTGGTTCTTTCTTCACCGAGGGCTTTTCTCTCCGAATTACAAGGAATTACTGAATAGAGGAAGTGTAAAGGAGTATGTACTGAGCTCAGTTGCCCACTTCCACTTCCTGCCGTGTCTGAAATCTTAATCATGGTCTGAATGCATTCTGTCTCCGAGCTTCCCCGTTGTCTCACTATTACCAGTCCCCATGCCCTAGATACTGGCTGCGACGGTCTACTGTGTTTGGCAAAAATAATGAAACGCACGACTAACTACCCCAGCTCGTTCAAATGTCTCTTCATCGGTCACCCTTCGGCTCACTAAATTCCTCCCTTTTGTCTTTTTTTCTGATTAGTATCCATTATACTTGGCAACAGCTTGCAACGACTTGGCCAACAGCTTGCTACAAGAATCATCACAGGGACACGTTTCCGCATTGTATTATGCAACACGTATTTCCATTTCATACAAGAGGCTGGTGGGAGACAACAGCCGGGGGGAGACACTGGTTAACTTTGCTTCAAATGCAAAGCACAAATCACCTCCCTCTCCCCTTCCTTATCACGGCATTGGGAGTCTAAGTCCTGCTCACGGAATAGTTAGCGCCTTTGGCCGTTATGAGGCAGCAACTGTACACAATATGAAGAGGACATGTTTGAAATAATATCAGCCTACCTTGCCGTTGTGAAAGGTATCAATGGCTCTTGCCGCGCTGTCAGTGAGTTTGACATGAAAAACAGAGATGTTACCGCCACGGCACAGTTTACGGCTGGACAGTCCGTAGCACTGTTGTTCCTTCAGCACCGACATCCCAAGATAACTTCCACCTATCTACCTAAGTGTGAAATAAACAGACCCGATATAAACAAACATGATAACCAAAGAAAGGGAAGAACGGTTCCGAGGCTGCTCCGCCGCGCGCTATTCTGGAGTAGATGACATTACGTCATGACGGTTGAACTCAGAACAGATTTTATTGGCCAGGAGACATAAATAAACGATTACGTAGGGGTTACGTAACCACATCCACCTCTCCCTGGGTCTCTCGCTCTGTAGCGCTCCCTCACGATCTATCGCTCATGCTCTCCCTTTCTCTTTCTCTCTCTCTCTCTCTCTCTCTCTCTCTCTCTCACACACACACACACACACACACACACTTGTAATTCATTTTACAAGTAGAAAATCAAATAATTACAGGCAACATTGGGGGAATAAAACCATTAGTGATAGTAATAAAACCAGGGGCCTTTATACCTTTTAGCATGGAGACCTTTATTATGGGCAGAGCGCCACAGGCCAAAAATAATCCTGCTGGACACTGACTAGGCCTACTTGCAAATGTAACAAGTAAAGCTACTTATTAATATACCTGATATGTACCTGACAGAAGAGTCCTCCTGAATTTGCAGTGATGTAATCCGCACCAACTACGGCCACATATGACCTTGACATATGACATATGACTGTGTCAATCACAGTTTTCTCGTATTTGATATGGACATTATAAAAGCTCTTTATCAAATGGGAGCCATATTAACACTGCTTAGCTGTGATGTGTTGTGATGGTATTCGTTTTTATTACCAATAACTGCTATTTCAGGCTGAAACTGAAACTAGAATTGTATAACTTAGTTTCATTTAGCACTGAAAAGCAATGAAAGACATCTAAAAAGATTCAATTATTATGCTGCTGCAGATGATCTTGTTAACTCCAGCTAATTGCCATTTGGGTTACTTGCTTGTCTTTAACTGAAGTGTTTTCCTGATCACAGACAGGCTTGGGGCTAAAACAGGCAGAATCCAGTGATCTTTGAGCAATCTCTCTCTCTCTCTCTCTCTCTCTCTCTCTCTCTCTCTCTCTCATTTTGAAATCACATCAAGTCAAATGTAGGCCTATACATAACAGTTACAAAGTGCTTTACAGAGCAACAAAGGACATAAATACAGATAAATACAACAGAAAGTAAACACTTCACACATTTTGAGATATGAGCTGCTGTGTGTGTTTGTGCATCTGAATGTGTGTGTGTGTGTGTGTTTCTCTTCCCGTCTATCGCTCCCCATCAGTGTTTGAGCACAGACGGTGGTCATGACCAGATGAGGGCTGTTCAAAGCTGACTCCTATCAAAGGGTGTCTGGGCCTTTGTAGCACAGTCTCTGCAACAGGTGACATTTGAGGCACAAAACCATTCATAACTTTGAACGCTCACTGCTGCCCACACCTCCTCCCCAGCAGGTATGGAGAGGACAGAGAGGGGCAGAGAAGAGGAAGAGGGAGTGAGAGTGAATAACAAAGATCATATCTTCTCACTTTATGTTCAATCGGCAAAGAACACGAGGTTTCATTCCAATTTAATGGAAACGACGAAATAATGGAGTACAAAGTCTGATTTACTTTTGCACCACATCTGAAAAAAATTGAGATAACTGCTTCCACAAGAACAGGAGTAAGCAATAAACAACCATCACGAGGTGAGTTAGATGTGTACTGTAGATGCATGTGGCTTTGGTCCAGCCCCCAGTGGAGGTCTTGTGTTGTCTATCTCTTAAAGTGGCTGTATAATAATATTATCAGACTTTAAATCGCATTTTGGTTATTTCTTTGAGAATATATCACATGTTGTTGTAATGCTGGTTTTCACTCTTGAGCAAACATCAACCTCTTTGTGGCTTCAGATATTAGCTGCCCTGGACATCCATAGTAGTTACCACTGTGTTTCCCCCTTTTACAACTTTTGTTAGCAATAATTGCAAAGATGAAATTATTGAAAATGATGACCATAAAAAAAGAAAGTAATGATCAGAGTGCACATTGAAAGAAAGAAATAAGAAATATGATTTTTAGACTAGATTGTAGGCAGGGGATAAATGGGGATAAGTATGGGGATAAATGGGGTAGCCAGTGATGGTGGTTGATGGTGGTCACACTCATATGAAGGCATGTGTTCCACCTTAAGTGCGTTATTATTGCCTTAAGACGTGTTTGTGTGTGCGTTTGTGCATATTTGCATGTAAACGTCTAGAGTGACTTATCCTACACGTCTCTCCAGGCCATGGGGGACCCCCTGTCTGACTGCAGCCCCTTGATTAGTGCAGCAGCCTTGGGTAAGCTCCGTCTGGTCCGCCTGCTCTTGGAAGGAGGGGCCCAGGTAAACAGGTGTAACACCAGAGGAGAGACGCCCCTCCTAGCTGCCTGCAAGGCCCTGAGAGGGGAGCCCACTGGGCCCGAGACAGTGAAACTCCTCACTTACCTGCTCCAGAACAAGGTACACAGAATGCACATGCCCAACTGAAATCTACTGCATGCAAGTTATTACAGACTAAAGTTCAGCAGTATTCAGGTGTGTTTCTAATGCATAATAAATCTCTATCTGAGGCAGGAGAGGTGTATTTTAATGCATAGTAAATGTGTCCTTGATGTGTCCTCCATCCATCTACCAAAATGGTCCTGAAAACTACAACATGTTCCAAAGCAGGGTAATTATTGATTAGGGGGAGCTTGTGGATTAAATATCTTTAAAAAAAGCCCAGTGTGATCATACAAGAGAGACAGAAAACACAGGAACAACTAGACCCGGCTCAAGTTTCATCAACTTGTGAGATGAAACTGTAATCATAAAGCTCACTAAACTGAATTCTGTTGACGATAACGTAGTACTTTTGTATGAAATCGATTTCCTTAACAAGCAATATCTAAACACACAACTGAGCTCCTGGCACATCAGGCCGGTACCTGGGCCACAGTGGATGCAAACTTGTTGAGATTCAAAATGTTATTTATTTATTTTCCATTTTTCCATTATTTATTTATTTATTTTATTTTATTTTATTTTATTTTATTTTATTTTATTTTATTTTATTCACCAATTAGTGCATACAGGGACAGACAATATGAACATACTAACAAATACTAAAGTGACGACAACAAATATTGACTTACTTTGATCTCCAAAAAACAAAAAAAACAAAAAAAAAACAATCAAGGGCAAAGACAAGTAGCAGGGTAGTTTGAAAGACAGGGAGAGAAAAGGGAGGGAGAAAGAAAAAAAAATAAGAATTTTTTTTATAATAACAATAATAACAATAGTCTTCATAGTATTTTTTAAATAGGGGGAAAGAGGGGAGAAGAAAAAAAAAGAAGTTTCAACATTTTATCATTTCCTCAATGAATCCATCCTACCAGGCGGACCCCAATGCGCAGGACCGGGCTGGCCGTACCCCTCTGATGTACGCCTGCATGGAGCGAGCAGGGGCCCAGGTGGCGTCCACCCTGCTGTCAGCTGGAGCCGACCCCAGCATGGAGGACTACTCTGGAGCCTCAGCCCTGGTCTATGCCATCAATGCACAACACCAGTTGACACTACAGGTCAGTGAGGAGGAAGATTGAGCCTGAATCAATGCTTTTAGTGAGGGTAGAGGTGAAACGTAAATGTATGGAAACAAAGATTCAAGTATAGTTTATTTAGAACAGGTCCTAACCGTAACCCTAACCCAATTACTCCAAACCCAACCAGTACTTTTGTACTTCAGGCCTTAATGGACGCCTGCCGTGCCAAAGGTCGTGACATCATCATCATCGCCACGGACATGGGTGTGAGCGGAGGCCCGGTGACCAGGCGGTACCTGAATGTTCCCCCGTCCCCCGACACCTCGCCGGTGTCCTGCATGTCCCCTTCTGACATCGTCCTCAGGACAGGCTCGCCCAACTCACCCGAGGGGGAGAACATCTTCAACTTCAGGGGAACCGGTGAGAAGAAGATGGTGTGTTAGTGTTGTACTAGAACAAACAACTGATCTAATGTACTGATCTAGTGCCCTTTCCATCTAAACCAATCCATATTGTCATTGCTCTCGATGTGGTTAAAGGTGCTTTTACCAGCGTCCTGATCATTAACCGGACCTTGAGGGTGCACGCAACCCATTCATTTTTCATCTTGACTTTCCTCCAGACCACTTGCCCTAAAAACGGCAACGTCTCAAGCGACACAATTGCACGTGCTTTCTTTTCTTATCCGAGCCAGTTTGTCAAGTCAAGTTTGTTTGTACAGCCCTTAATCACAGACACAGACCCAAAGGACTTCACAACACCCACACATGTATCTCTTCATCTTCCTGTAACCACTCAGCCGCCCCACATAGTTGTGATGCCCAGTAAGATAATTTCAGGTTAGAGAGATTAAGGCCTTTAATCCTAGGTTTCTATTTCTGCTGATGTAATCCACACTGGTTTTGATCGAAAGAGCGATAGTAACCTGGGAGCTAGAGTAACTTGGGTACTGTATTCATCCTAAGTGTTTCAGTTCAGCTAGATAAAGACGTAGTGGGAGGATCTCCCGATGCGTCGAGTCCGATCTTTTTTGAGAGTTCTCCCTTAACACTTCTGCCATCGTGCTAATCGTGAATGATAGAGTGGATAGCGGGCAGCTCTCTTTGAATGAAACACTTGCAACGTGGATTGAAAAAAGCTGTTTTTAGAGATGAGAAAAGGAATTAAATTATATTCAAACTTCTGATATGGTTTTTAAGTATTGTTATATGTTAACATTTGGCCTGTGTAATGCCAATGTGAGAGCATCAACAAGACCCTGGAAATGTTTGTGTGCAGCCAATGCGCCCTTCCTAGATATTGTAGAGCAGTGTGTAAACGAGGCAAGACTAGACAGATAAAAAAAAACAACCCCAAATGCCTTGTGGCTGATATCATTATCATTCCTGAGGAGAGAAGACGAAAATATGTTGCCAGGGCGAGGTGAGGCTCACCCTGCTGGTGCATTCACATGAAAGAAACATTTACTGCTGCAGAGAAACTGATCCGACTGTCCGCTGTGCTTTAAAACAAACATGGACAAGCAACATACATACACACAGCAACACATGGTTCATGAACTGCAGGACCTCACAGACTCAGTGTCATTTTATTTTCACTTCCTTCTCCACTCATGATTTGTGTTCCTTTTTTCCACTTCCACCAGGCAAAAGGGGGAGTAGCGGCAGCAGAAATTACCCCCCCGCCGACCTGAGTCCGTCGAGCCAGTCTGGCACCCCCCCGCCCAGACAGAGATTGTTGTCCGAACCGTGGCTGGCCATTCACAACCTGGCCCGTCTCAACAGGGCGTACGAGGAGGGCGTGAGGGAGAGGAGCCCGCAGGACTCGGGAGGAGAGGAAGCGAGGAGGGAGGACGAGGAGATGCATTTCCCTCACACCAGGCAGCACGGGAGGGGGGAGAGCGCGGTCAGAGGAAGGGGAAACAGATACGGAGGAGAGAATTACAATGACTGCCGTGAGGAGTCCTTTCCCAGGGTGTCTCAGTCACTTCTCAATCTGACAGAGGTGCACTCATCCCGGGGCAGACCGGCCCCTGAGAGGCGCCCGACACCCGGAGGTGCACCCTCAGACCGGGTGACCCAGAACATCTCTGCTGACAAGCTTCCCGTTTGCCTCTCTCCTCGCTGGCAAGCTCGTAGGAACACTCTCCCCTCTCTGGTGGTGGTCCCGCCCCTTCTTCACCTACCGCCGCTCGTCAACCAATCAGACTCTCACCTACAGGTTCCACCCCAGGTGTCACCTTCCAGAGGCGCGAGTGTGGTGTTTCAGCCTCACCCCCCCGGCTCCTCTCCATCTTCCTTTTCATTCAGGGCACCTGTAAGAACAGCCTTCCTGCCCCCGCTACCCCTCGCCTCCTCCGTCACCTCCTCCGTCACCTCCCTGGTCGCAGGAGGTCACCCCGCCGCCACTCGGTTCAGCTGGCACAGATCAGAGGAGGAGTAGAGGAGATCAACCTTGTAGGTCGGTGAGACAAACGCACAGGCATCAACAACATCAGCAGCATTTCCTTGGTGTTCTGTTGTCGATTGAAAACGTTGAGTGAGTGGAAGCACCTTCACTTCCTACTGTGGTTTTAGAGACGAGTTTCTCTCTTATGTCTGATATATTTGTATGTATGACCTTAGAATTTCTTCTATAAGTCATCTGACAGAAGTGACAAAAACCCTTCCATGATGATTGCACAAACAAAGTAATTTAAGGTACTTTTTCCATGGATAGTAAGCAGTATGAGCCCATGGTTGAGTCCTCTATATTACATACATTGACCGGCCACTTTATTAGGTACTACTGCTTGTTAAAGCTAATAGCCTGCTCCTTGTTTGTTCGACCAAACATCAGAACTGGATGCGCGATCTAAACGACTCTGACCATGGTGTGATTGTTGGTTCCAGCATCTCAGAAACAGCTGAACCCTCCTGGGATTTTCACCACTACAGTCTCTAGAGTTTACAGAGAATGGTGTGATATACAAAAAACATCCAGTTCTGTGGCCAAAAACACCTTGTTAATGAATGGGCAGACACAAATGCTCAAACAACAGCTCTTTACAACAGTGGTGTGCTTGTTGAATCCATGCTGTGAAGAATTCAGGCTGTTGTGGAGGAAAAATGGGGTCCTACCCAGTACTAGATAGGTGTACCTAATAAAGTGTGAGTGTACATACTGAGTGTAATGAAAGTGTCATGAAATCAACAATGCCAAAAAAGTACTATAGCAGAACTGAACAGAGAGAATTTGAAAAAACTAAAACAAAATCCAATAAATCCACTGAAAGAAGCATTTTCATGGCAAAAGGAGTGAAGTCATTTTATTTGTTTTTAATATGTATCTACAACAAGGGGGACACAGGCAAAAACGACTGACAACTTGATGAAAAATAAAACAAAAAAAAAATCAAATTACATTTATTATCGATGCAGTTTTCCCACCTTTTTTCCAATAAGCAACATTTTTTGTCTAAAGAAACTTTACAATATAAAGAAACATACAAAGAAGGGACCTCTTATTTTACTACACAAGACATTTAGGATCTGAAACTACCCTAACATGAGATACAAAGCAACTCCCCAAGGACAGACTGCCTCATATTCAATACTGCTTTGTCATCAAGAGGAAAACAAGGAACAGAACAGAAGAATCTTTCCTTTCCCCTGTCCACCCTCCCCTCCCTCCCTCCCTCCCTCCCTCCCCCAAATCCCTCTCTTATCCCTCCCAACCCCTGAATGTTACAGTATTATACATCAGCACAATAGAAATACAGAAATGATCAACGTTGTGACGGCTTTACTTACAGAACAGAAAGATAGAGAGAAGTTAGACTGTAATTTATACAACAGTATTTCAAAGTACAGGGGAGGAAACTCTTGTTCCCTCGTTCTCTCTACCTCCCTCTTTTCAATAACAACAGATCTGTATGTGTGTGGTTTGTCTTGTTACTCTCCCGAAACATTTCTCCCCCCACCCCCATTTTTAAATAGATAAAAAAATCCTTCATAGTAAAGTCTCTACTCTGGTCCCTGGTGTTTGGATGGAGAGCCAGTGTCCTGTGTACATGTGCCCTGCTGTCTGTTTCAGTGATCAGTTAGGTTGAAATGCAGTGCGTCAGAAGGGACACGTGCCATGAAAAATAGCCCCTTTCCCCCTGTTCTTGCAAAGTCTCTGTCAAAACGGAAAAACACGCCCGCTTTGTGGACGCCCGGCCCCTTTTGGCCGTCGCATCCCGACAATTTCCAGGAACAGAGGCAGAGGAGGGAGGCTTTGGGCAAGAAAAACCCAGTTTCATTAAAAGTATTTTTCAAGGAATGTGTGTGACAGTGAGTTAGCTAAAGGCGTTCACACACAGCTACCGGATGTTCCCTGGTCCTGCTGGACCGCTGGACACTACAGCTCTGATGCACAGTAAAGCCCCAGGTTGTCTGTGATGAGGTGAAATAACATATGGTCTATAGCAGCTCCAGTTTTCTGTTTCTTGTCATTCATATTATTTCTGAGTAAAGACACACCATCTCTGAACAAATAACTCAGTTGCCCAAAATCAGCACATTTTCTGATCGATTGTTAGTTGTGATTTGAAATATCAAAACATGTCAATGATATCAAAATGCATTTTACAGTATTTACAAAAAAATTAAACTCAAAAGATGGAGAAGTTATACAAAATCAGAGAGAGGGATGGTGTGAGTTTGAGTGTGTGTGTGTGTGTGTGTGTGTGTCTGCGTTGCTGGCCTGATGGAAAGGTGAGAAAGGGAAAAGGACAGGCAAGGTCTTTTCTTCAAGATGTGAGCAAAAGGGAGGGAGGCCACTCACTACAGTCACCAGAGCAACGCCTTGCCGCTTCCTGATTCGCTACAATCTGCCATAAGCATGCTGAGGATCCAATCGGTGTCCCCCATTCACAGAGGGTCAGAGGCCGAGGAGTCCTTTCACCAGAAGCAAACAAACAAAAGAGGGTGTGCACTGCATCCTGGGCAATGCACCAAAAACAAAAAAAATCCAAAAACGCCCGAGATAAACTGATACCATAGAGTACAAACAGTTACATCACAGTGTGTTAAGGACGCATCAGCATGGTAAGCGAACAAAAACCAAAGTGTTCACTACAGGTCAGCAGTGAGACTATGACGGAGCCTATGTGTTGGAGTGAACGTGGACCTGAGTGGGTAGCATCGTGGGGTCAAAGCGGCCTACGCTTCCAATGACTTCAGCACCTAGAGGGGAGGACAGACGGGTCTAACAACGTCAGTACTGAGACAGAGATGAAAAGACACTGGCGACTGGACCTGCATATTTACACAGTTGCTACAAGTTCTGGAGTTTAAAAACAAGGAGAGTAAAAAGAGTAAAAAAAAAAAAAAAAAATTAACAATGATTCATGAGACAAATTAAAAGTATATAAATAAATAGAGCTGTGCATTTTACTGCATGGAAGCTAATAAAAACAGGAGCGGTTTCTTCTTCCCATCCGGGGTGATTGAACGAGACGGTTACAAATTTTGGACTTGAAGAGGAAGACGAAAAAGGGTCGACCGATAGTACCATGATGGAAAGAAACCTCCTCGACTGCACCAGTAGGGGGCACTGTAGTCACATAGAGACGTGTTTTAATAAGAATCGTTATATAGCTAATATTTGCTGATTTTTTTTTCTAAAGAGAATGGCAACTTAGGAGAACAGAAACCATGCTTCATTCTGTTTGCTCATCTATGTGTGCGCTTATCCCGTTTTCATCATAGTAATGTGCCCATAGAGAAACAAGAGAAATTATAGCCTAATATTAAAATGATCATCATACCAATATCATTAATAACAATAATACAATAATAAAAATAGCAATGATACAATACATACACAAAAAAAAAAAAAAAAAAAAAAGGAAAATGTTCATTGATCATCACAACACCTCTGTTAAAAATGTACACACAGAGAGAATGACGTGGGGGGCAGAGGGATCATCCCGTCTGTCCCACCACTGCATCCATTGGGAACAGCAACAACAACAAAAAAAAAAGACAATAAAAAACAAAAACAACATCATGGTTGAGAAGCTTCCAGGCAGCTGCTAAGAAACCCAACACTGTGTCCTCAGGGGAGGGCTGTGTTATCCAGTCTCCTCTCGCCCTCCATCTCTCTCTCTCTCTTGCTCTCTCTCTCTCTCCCAATTTTTCCTCCTTCCCTTGCTCATTGTCCGGACCCTGACAGGAAGCCAGGGAGGCTGGGGCCGGAGTCAGAGAGGAGGTTCTTCCTGTGGCTCTGTGACTGCTTCCTATTCATACTGGTGGCCATCTTGCATGCTCCAGGAGGGCCCGTCTTAATTAGAGTCCCAGCATGCTCAAGGGCCGTCCCAGAAGGCTGCGCGGCCATAGAGTTTCAAGTGGGTAGGGCCAAGGGGGGGGGGGGATTTCATATGGGGGTAGAGGGTATGTGTGTGAGGGGCGGGGGGGTGGTGGGGAGAGTGTCCATTCCAAGGTGAAGTAGGGATTGATTGGGGAAAAATAAAAAATAAAATAAAATAAAAACAAATAAAATCAGGTGCAGGGGTACCAAAAGAGGGGAAAAAATAAAATAAAATACAAAAAAAAGGAAGAAATAAAATCACACACTCATCGTCATGTTGGGTGAATACTGAAAAGAGAGAGAGGGAAGGGGGAGGAGGGCACAGATGAGTGGATATGTAACTGACAACGTTTAAACACCAGAGGGCCCTCAAACCCTGCACAGCTAGAGGAGGCACAGCCGGGCTCCAATACATCGGACTGGTAATCAATATTTATTCAAATGGTTTGAAATTTATTCAAATGCTTTTTGCCGATTGGCTGAATCAGAAGTATTTAGACCTCCAGCCTGCACATCCCCTGGCTCTGCAGGACGAGGGTAAGAGACCCTCACAGCTTTACACAATGCACGGAGCAGTACCCCAACAGAAGACATGGCTTGGTCTCTACTGAGAAGATACATTGATATTGTGACTTTACTGTAGTCATTTGTTCTGTAACTGAAAACTAAAACAGGCTCATTTCACTTTTATTTACCCCGAGATACCACAGATGAAGAAACAGACTGGACATCTCTGTGTTAATTGGATATCATCACAATGAAACAGTGAATTTTCTAATGATTAGTGGCTGTAATGCAAGCAGAACTAAAGTTGTGTGTCCACGGGGGTTTTCTCGACAGTCGTGGCTTCTAGTTCTTTGTTTACTATGAACACACTGTTGCATGTTCCAGGCAGCGCTGAGAGCTTAGCGTGTTCTTGCAACTCATAGTGCCGCGTCCTCTAAGTTAAAACGATTTAGCAAGAGTGTCACACCTCAAACTGCTTTAAAGCAGCAGCAGCAGCAGCCACAACATCTGCTTCCCACTGTGCCATCTAAAAAAAGAGGTGTCTGATGCCCCTCCTCTGCTTACAGGATGAAAGAGAGTAAGCGAAGTGGACACAAACTTCACCAATACATTATCAATAGTCTGACAGCATTAATCAGGCCAACTCTCTGCTTGCATTCAGCCACCGGTATGCCAGAGGTCAAGGGTAAGCTGTTAAGGGTTGAGAGGTCATTCACTGGCTCTACTTACACTTTCACTTTGGAATGGGTTCAAGAAGTTCCCGCCCATTTCGCCATCATCTCGCGGCGTGCCAGGAGGGTTGTTCATGCCCCCCATGTTATTAGGGGAGTTCTGGAGGAGGAGACGAGGAGGGGGAGAAAATGGTGAGGCCGCTTCAGCTGAACATCATATGCAAGAAACAGCAAATTCTTCCTACTAGTATCGTAATTTTTCCCACTTACGAAATTAATAACAATTAATAACTCAATCACAAGAACACGGAGCAAATAAGAATATTTTAGAAGATGAGATGTTTATTCACCTTTGGCAACCCATCCATGTCCCCAGAACCTGGTGGGGAGAGAAACAGAGTCAAACTTGTTTTCATGAAATGCTATCATGCTATCAAACTCTTGGTAATTTGCCGACCCATGCCGGGCTTCAACCCACCTAGTGATCCATTCATGTGGTGTGGCTCCATGGCCCCCATGGCTCCCATTGGCCCGTCAGGCCCGGGCCCCATCGGGAACTAGAAGATGTAGAACAAGCATCATGAATGACTCAAATTAATTTCATCTTTATGGGAAATTAACTTTCAACATAAACCAGGGAGGATATATCAGATAATCTCTACCTCACCCTTCACACTGCAGTGTATAAACACTGAGCCTAGTCTGTCCGGTAGCGTTGTGTTTATATAATGCAGGATGTAGTAATGGTGTTCAGTGATGTTGTTATACGCCCTATTTGAACAGGATTTGTTTAATGGCATCCATCATTTTAACCCAGTATGAATCTGCCCTGCCCACAATTTCTACAAGTCTGGAAAGTAAAAACTGCAGCAGTCCAGTTCTTACTGCATTTATATTGCAGAGATGTCAGTGTGTCGTTTGGTGGCCAGCAGATAAGTGGAAGTGTAGATCATTACATTTTACAAGCAATAATTTGAGGGAAACCACAGAGATCCTTTATCAGGTATGAATGGTCCTTCAGTTCAAATGGTGCCCGAGACTCACGTTGGGTCTGTTGCCTCCCGGTCCGATGGGGTTCATCATTGTATAGATGTTTTCACTGGAGTTAGTCGAATCTAAGAAAAAAAAAACACAAAACAATGATGTTAGTTTGGAACGAATCACTGGACACACTCAAACACACACACACACCTGTTCCTCACTGAGTGACATTATAGTGGAGCAGATGTATGAAAGTAGACGTATGAAAAACGAAAACATTCAAATACATCAAGATGTGCTTGGAAGGATAGGGGACATGCTCATGCTTTGTCAGTGAGGGAATATGAAGACATCTACATCTAAAAACACTAAGCTAACTGTTAGTCATGGGGACATAGTTTGGTGACGCACCACCTGGGCTGGGCATGATGGGAGTTCCAGGTGGACCTCCTCCTCCTGGGGGACCCTGGGAAACGGCAAAAGACAAAAAAGGTTCAATGTTACACTCAGAACATAAAGATTAAACACTCATCGATAGCATCAAACGTAACCCAGGGATGCTTTCCAGCTACATCGCGGAGAGTTGCAGCGGTGCAGTAGTGATGGATGGCAACTCACCACATAGTTTCCTGGAGATGAGGAGGAGTAGGCTATCTGCAGGGGGGGGGGGGGGACAAAACGACAGATTATCAGATCTCTGGGACAGAGGATAACAAGGTTGAATCTATGTGGTCTTGTGTACGTCTCAGGGGTTTTTGACTCACAGAGTTAGCATTAGGTCCTGGCCACGGCCCTCTTCCCCCAGGACCCCTGAGGGAGAGAAGGAGTGATGGAGAGAGGGAGAGGGAGAGGAGAATGAGGGCAGTTGAGATAGGGACAGAGACAGGAAGGCAATGATGTGAAAATGGTGCAGAGAGAAGGCACATATAAGCTGGTAGAAGATACAGTAGAAGAGATTGCCAAGCTCAGACGGTCATGACATTATGAAAGGTGTACATGGAGTTTTAACTTACATGTTCATTCCTGGCATGGGACCACCCATGGAGTTTGGAGGAGGCCTCATACCCCCATAGTTCTGTGAGACAAGATGAACTCCAGTTATAACACTATAAGAAGATTCAATAAGAATAGTTCCTGTGTGCCTTGAGTATGGAGAGTATGGAGAGAGGTTGTGTGGTTGTGTTAAAGGTGTCATGTAATGAGAAATGTACTTCCTCTTGGAGTGAGTCTCCTCCCAGTCTCAGTCTGCACTATTTATCAAGCCACATCAGAAGTGTGCTCGTGATTTAGACCGAGGATAGCTCACTCACTTCCTCAACTCTGTTACACTTCATAAGGATGTGTGTGTATATATGTATAAGTGTGTCTCTTTGTGTGGACACCATCTTTTGTCCTACCTGTGGTCCCATGGCCATTCCTCGAGGAGGGTTCATTCTCATCGGCCCACCCATGTTAGGATGTCCTGAAAGAACAGACCCAAAGAGTCACGCACTGACTGCAACTGAAAACACACTCGTAACACAGGCTCGTGCAAATCCAAGTAAAGTCAGGAATTAAGACGCGCCACAGACAACGCTCCGATCTAATCCCATTAGTTGTAACCCACGGACCCTGAAGCAGTAATCTCCATTTTAACCACCATGAAATGGAGATTCCTGAGCTGGACACATCCGCGTGTATTCAATCCACAGACAAAATGAATATATATGAAACAATAAAAGCTCTTATGAGAAGAGACCCAGCATTATACAAATATTATCCTACTTCAGGTTGAGGAACCCACAAGGCCTGACAGCGGGAACTCTGAAACCTTGTCCCAGCCTTACCTTGCGGTCTTGTGGGATCCAGGCTGTTTGGCAGGAGAGGCTGAGATCCAGGGATACCCCCAGGAGGCTGACGGAGGGGACGACAGGGATAAAAATAACTGATTAAAACACGCACGCACACACGCACGGCAACACTGATACTCGCTGAGTTGTCAAAATAGGTAAAGTAAGATCCCCAAAATGTGTTTAACAGCTAAAGGATTAGAAAAAGAAAGGCTTAAAAGCTTTGTAAAGAAACCCAACGGCTACAGGAACAGTGAACACGGTCCAAAAATGTGTTCAAAAGCTCAAGGAATAGTAAACTCCAAACTTGTGTTAGCTACAAGAATAGCCAAAAAGAGCTAAATGAAGCCAGAAATGTGTTCAGCGATTCTCAATTCTTACAGAATAGCAGAGAAAGACATTTAACAGTTGAAGGAAAACAAAAACTTGAAGGAAAAAGTGAAGAAGAAGAAGAAGTGTTCAGTACCTGATTTGGCATTCGGAGTGCAGGGCGCGGTCCACCTGGATACCGAGGTGACATGAAAGGCTGTGTAGAGAAAGAGAGAGAGGGTGGGAGACAAAAAAGGGGGGTGGGATAAGGGAACAGAGAGGAGGAAGACATTTTCATTATTGATAAATCTAAGCGCACTCAACAGAGGTAGCGCCGAGGACACACAGATGGACACGGTGTGGCTGGAGAATGAAGGATGACAGAGGGTGCACGACATCAGCCTGGCCTCCTTTAAAACACCGGAGACAGTACCTGCTTCTGTTCACCATACCACCACTGTTGCATTCAGTGTGTGTGTGTGTGTGTGTAACAGTGCCTGCTTCTACGCACAACATGTACTAAAGCAAAGAGTGTGTGTGGGTTTTTGTGTGCATGAGTGAAAGAGACTCTACACTCTGCTCTCACTGTGGTGTAAGCTGACTCGGGCCTGTGGTCGGCCTGGCGTAGTTAGAGACACCTCAGGCCAACAACACCGTTCAAAACCTTAGGAGGAAGCATGTCCACACTCTCTCGCACACGAAACAGAAACCAGAAACCACAAGAATGAAGAGCCAGGCTGCCGCGGCTAATGGGCGAGGGCTAGCTTTACCTCCACGGTGGGATCTGTAGCTACTGTTCTGGCTGAGTGGAAGCACACACACACACACACACACACACACACACGCTCGTCTTTAATAGCCGCGGACGTCTTCGGTTGTAACCTTAAACAATAAAATGTCCTATATGCATTGTGTGTGTGTGTGTGTGTGTGTGTGTGTATACGTCTCATGAACGTCCATAGTGCCTGTCCCCTGTTTTATTTATAAGGCGCTAGAACAGTAAGCAGAGGGGAGGTGTTTTAGTGTGTGTGTGTGTGTGTGTGTGTGTGTGTGTGTGTGTGTGTTTGTGTGTGTGTGTGAGAGAGAGAGTGGAGTAGCAGATAAGCGCGCAACCCCCCACAAGCAGCTCCGGGGGAGGGGCAGGGAGTGAATTATTCATCCTACACAGGGACAGCAGAGTCTGGGCCTCGAGGAGGAGCAAGTCCTGCTGCCTCCGGATGCGTGGCGTTTATAAAGGAGGGACCAACATCTACAGGGAATTAGCCGGAGCAAAATTAGAGCTAGGGGGACTCAAGGGTAAGAGAAAGTGTGTGAGTAGTGAATGGAAGAGAGGGAGAGAGAGTTTGTGTGTGGGTGAGGGGGTGGGGGGGTTTAGAGGGAAAGAGAAAGATGGGGGTGTTTGAGAGATCGCATGTGTCTTACCTGGCCATGGGGTCCCATCATGGGGTTGCTGGGGTTGTGAGGGGGGGGCTGTGCATGGGGGGACTGCTGAGAGCCGGGTGGTCCCTTTAAGAAAGAAGAGCGATATCAGAGGGGGGAGGGGCCAAAGGGGTGATTTACACCTGGCGGAACCAGCCAATCAAAATCATAGGAAGGACAAGGACAAGAGGGGAGGAACCAGTAGGGACCCTCAAGGTAGAGGAAGAAGAGGAGGAGGAAGATGGGAATGATTGGACTGGACAATTTGGTCAAGCTCGCTGAAATCCCCAGTTAAAAGTCTACTCCTTAACCAGAACATGAACACATGACACATGAGTAACAGGAAACAGTTCAACAGTCCAAACAGAAGGACCAAAAATACAGCCCAGATCTTGTACTTAACCGTATGCAGTACATTTAGTATGGAAGACATACTGCTGAGTATCCACAAAGTCAATATGTGTTTTCTGTCACGGCCCTTAGGGCCTAATATGTATGACTAGACTGAGAAGGGCTGTCCTCGGGGCCCTGAAGTCAGAAGACTAGATGTCATTTTACTATGAACCACATGGGGGCAGTGTTGCCAAAGGCTCACACAGCTCATGGCAACAAAAGTGAGCAGGACAAGCACTAGTGGTAACTTCAAAACACGAGGAGGATACTGATGTAAGAAATAAGTTTCTACGTTCACTTTTCTGCTGGTCATGAGCCTAGATTAGGATGTGATGGTGTCAGTGTGCACAGAGAGAGCAGTTACCCCCAACATGTCTGACTCTGAGGGGTTATAACTGACATTTCACCCCAAGAGGTCAAACCCTGAATAAATAACTCATTACACAACAGTCTCTCTCTCTCTCTCTATCCTTCATCTCTCTACCTTTTTCTGTTCCTCCACCTGTCTGAAGAAAACAAAATACTGGCCAATTTTCAAAAAGGGTAACTGGAATTTTCCACATATCCCTCCTACACACACACACACACACACACACACACACACACACACACACACACACACACACACACACACACACACACACCTTCAGTGAGTTTGGCAGTACATGTGTCTATGCTGGGCCAGTGTGAGGGTCTCGAGCAAAGCTTTCCTCTGCCTCTCTGGTTCTGGTCTGAGAGTTTCATTAACCAACACCTGTGCTGAGCCAGTACCGCTAACGTGCAAACCCGTAGCACGCCAGAATAAAAGTCCAACACTATTCTAAAACAGCCCCAAACATTCGGACACTAGGACCATTAACCATATTTGCGGCAAACAGTCGAGCCTTCTGTAACGATAAGGTCCCTTGAAAACAAAGTACACACCAACACGCATGCACGCACACAAACCTCTGCCCAATCTCACTCCCCCACCAACGATATAAATAGCACTTCCGTGTGTCTCCCCTCACCCTCTCTCCCTCCCTTTCCCTCCCTCGCTTATTCACAGTCATACTCTCACTAGCTTCCTCTATCTCCCCTCCTCCTCCTGGGCTCGCTCGCTCGCTCTCTCTCTCCCTCCCTCCCTCTCTCCCCCACCCCCTCCCTCCCGCACATTGCCTCCCTCTCAGCAAGCAAACAATGGAGTGGTAGGTAGCCACAGAAACAAACACTGGGCCAGAATCCTGGTCACACAGATCTCTTACACTCTCCCTCTGTCTCTCCTCCACCTCCTCCTTCTACTGCTCTCACCCTCTCCATCTCTCCCCCTCTTTCTCCCCCTCTCCATCGTGTCACTCGCTCTTTCTCCCCTACTCTTCTCCGCCACCTTATCGTGCCTCCTGCCAAATGCCAGTGCTGTCCATCACACCACTGCCTGGCAGAGTGTGTGTGTGTGTGTGTGTGTGTGTGTGTGTGACTGTTTTTTTGCTTGTGTGTGAGACTGTGTATGTGTGTATGCCTGTATGGATTTATATGTGTGTGTGTGTGTGTGTGTGTGTGTGTGTGTGTGTGTGTGTGTGTGTGTGTGTGTGTGTGCGCACGCCGGCAGTGCTTTTGTGCATCTCTCTCATTCTCTACACTCTTCAGACAGCCATCTCCCACACTAAAACCTTTCCCTTCACAGAGCCGGGACAGGTCAAAGACAGAGATAGAGAGAGAGAAAGAGAGAGAGAGAGACGGAGGAGTGAAGAGGTTGAATGTGGGATGGATGAATCACGTATCAATGGAACAGCAGTGCAAGAGCAAGCGATAGATGAATGAATGGCGTGAGCTAGAGAGGCTGTGGTAGGCGTACATATCAAGACTGAAAAAGGAGAGAGGCGAAGGGGAAGGAAGAATGGGGGGAAAAAGGAAAAGATTTAAAAAT
Source organism: Hoplostethus mediterraneus (assembly GCA_034670385.1). NCBI lineage: Eukaryota > Metazoa > Chordata > Actinopteri > Trachichthyiformes > Trachichthyidae > Hoplostethus > Hoplostethus mediterraneus. The sequence goes on from JAXDDW010000007.1 coordinate 9,422,134, forward strand.
GACCAAACTGTAATTGTGGCCTTACACCCCACTATTGACTTTGTTAACACACTGAACTGTGTTAACAATGTGAGCTTTTCCTACAGGACTAACAGGATGTGACAGCCCAACATGAGTTTGACATGCACTTACCTTTGTAAACAGAGTACACACAAAAGAGCATATTCTCCCACCTACATCTACTAGAATATGTAAGTATACCCACAATTTTGATTAAAGTCTTATAAATAAAAGTCTTGGGTATACGTTTAAAAGCTGGTAGAGAGATAGAGAGAGAAGTTAGAGAAAGAAGAGTGAGGTGGGGGGGGGGGGGTGATGGAGGGATGGAGGAGGCGTTAACAGTGACAGAGCGGTAAGTCTTACCTGGAAGAAGCCTGGGGGCATGGGACCGCCCGGCATGGCGTCGTTGGGCGGCATGTTGCCCATCACCGGGCTGGGTGCTGCCGCTGCACTCTGAAACACACACATACAGGAATTCAATGTGGTGTGTGTGTGAGTGTGTGTGTGTGTGTGTGTGTCCAGCTCTCGCTCACATAACTTTGCACAAAAAGAGATGCACTGACGACCAAGTTGCTACAGGGGGCAGTGTGTGCACCACCAATCACAGAGGGCGCCCCCCCCTCCCCCCCATCCCATCTAAAGTTTAATTGTTAATTGGGGGAAAGGGTCTTCTACTACAACCACAAACCCGTCCCTTCAGCTGCGTGGTAGATAAAGATAAAGGAGAGGTAGCAAGACACCTCATCTCTTTCTGATCAGATCGGAGGAGGACCGAGGGAAGGAGCCGCCAAATCCTCTCCTCCACTTTAAAACGGGAATACTACCGTGCTTCAGCTTTGAGATGTTATTCCTGTGCCCTTGGAGAGTTGAGTCTGCACTAGTGCAAATTCATGACTGTCTCCCCCATAGCCATAAAGAGAAGAGATTGCATCTGCCCTGTGTCTGTCACCCAGATGATGATTTTGTACTGAGGAGTGACTCTTTATTAAACTATATTGAGCTATTGCCTCACAGTCTGGTTTTATCAACTCATGGGGTATATGATGACTGATACATGATTTGAGTTTTTATTTCATTTCTACCACTGTGCCGTGGTCTCCATGAGCCAAATTCATGCCAGACCATCAGAATAAGACACTCGACGGTATCAAACTTCCTCACAGTGTCAGAGTTGTATTATTGAGAACATTTACTTTCGCTTTCGATCTCAACCCTGGATGATGTCGCACAACGGGCAGTTGCATGGACCGATGTGATACGGTGATGTGTGGCGATGTCGAGCTAATTTTTGATGACTGTAAGACAATCGTAGTTCAATAGAGCACATTGTTGCTATGTATAGTCATTACATATATGGTACATGTATGCTAATGGTTTGCTAACGTTTACCAGCAAGACAAATAGCCTCAAGTTGTTGTGTTGTCCACAGAACAGAAGCAGCTGATCAGAGAATCAGAGAGCTGAGATCACATTCAAGGTATATGTGTCCTCACCATAAATATGTTGTGGGACTGTAGAGAATAATGTGTTTTATTGTATATTTGCATTGTTAACCCTGTGCCCAAACCAAATTTCCCTTATGGAACAAAAACGTTTTATTTGATTGACTGAGGAGGAGGTGACTGAGTATCCAGGACGATTTCCACGGGTCAGGGTTCAAGTTTTCTGGTTTTGAACTTTGGAACTGGATATAAAAGTTGAGACAAACATTGCATGTATCCACACAGTCAGCAACTCACGACTGCGCATCAGTATGACGCTGCATTTTGGACTTTTCTTCCATTTCTGTAGTTTTAGGTGAGAGTACAAACGATGCAACATCAAAAAACGAAGGGGTATTAAATGCGATTTAAAGGGTGGGAGCAATGGATGTTTGAAACAACTCTTGATTTGAATCCTTCTGTCTCCAGTGTCTGAGAGACTCTTCTGCTAATTTGTTGCTAACTATTTTACAAACCGTAACAACACGTACGGTCTCCTTCACGTCAAACAGAATACAACTGGAATCTGGGATGGGAGGTGGGGGTGAATGACTCAGCCCGGGAGTTAAAAGTGATATAACTGTATTCTTGTCAACACACATAGACGGAGACGCATGTTCAGAGCGGCTTACATAAGCATGCCGGAAAACACACACACACACACACACACACACACACACCCACACACAGAGGGGGGGAGAACCACAGGCTAGGGGACCAGAACAGGGAGGGAGTTTAAGACCCAGGGGAGAGGAATGCTCCCTTTCTCACACACACACACACGTTTGGACCCAAACATCTATAGTGAGACGGTCACAAACACACGCACCCCTCCTTGACTCTAAAGCCCCCCTCCCCTCCCCTCCCCCGTCTCTCTGAAGCCACCACACCACCACACACAGACAAACTCAGAAATCACACACACACACACACACACACACACACACACACACACACACACACACACACACACACACACACACACACACACACACACACACACACACACACACACACACACACACACACACACACACACACACACACACACACACACACACACACACACACACACACACACACACACACACACACACACACACCTCCCCCCATCTTTATGCTAATTCTGCTAGTTAACATGAGCAGGCCACTGAGTCCCTGGGGAAGAAGCAGGGTCGGCTGCCTCCCCATCCTTCCTCCCTCTCTCCTTAACCTCCCTCATCCATCCCCCTCACTCAGTTCTCCAACACATCTCTCTCTCCCTCTTTCCTCTCCTCTCCGTGACCCCCCTCTCACTTTATTATATATTTTCCCAGCACTGGCACACACAAACACACCTTCTCTGTGCCCCAACCCCTGTACTACTCCTCCCCACCACCACCACCACCACCACCACCACCTCGCCTTTCCTCCTCTCCCCCCCCCAGTAGGGTGTCAGCAGCTTGCAGAAGCTGTTGCTATGGAGACAGGTCCTATCTGCACTCTGTCCCCCTGGCATCCCCCGCTCCAGGAGCGCGCGCAGAGAGAGAGAGAGAGCGGGAGAGAGAGAAGAGAGAGAGAGAGAGTCAAAGAAAACGACAGAGGGAGAGAAAGGTCTCCGTCCAAAATAAATCACTTAGTCATAATATTGTCCCAGGCTATTAATGGCCAACTATCTGCTCGGGCATTCACCAGTTTGCTGATTGAATGTTGATTTAAAGCACACCGAGAACACTTGCCATCAGCAAAACATTTGGTTTAGTATGCACTCTGTCTTTACTAACAACCACCGGGCCTGGAGCAGCAGGGAAGGAACCAGCAACGCACCACTTCACGTCCCCACCCAGAAGTGGGAGACTGACGGCTGTTACTGGTCGGCTGGTATATCAGATGGTTTGGTATCAAAATCCTCTGATGAGACTTCCTTTCACGAGGCACAGGCATTTACAGGAATTTGTTTTGTTGAAATGGGTGCAGGTATATAAACAGCAGCTAATGTACTCGGTCCATACTGGTGCAGAGACCACAGGACCCGTCCCTCTGTGCAAAGAGACAGTACAATAGCGCTGTACCAATTAGTTCACATAATTGACATGTTGCATTATCGATACATTTTCAGGCTGCATGTATGAAAAATACAATGTAAATGAAGCAGTGTGCAGAGGAAGCGCTGGGTGGCAGCTACCTGACCTGCAGCAGGAAGGACAAGAATAAGTTTTTCATTGAAGATGGCAGGAAGTTCAACCAGACTCATGGGACCATCAAAAAAAAAAAAAAAAAAATGTAGTTTCCAATTTTCAAAGGTCTGGGAATATTTTAAATGGTTTAATGTGTAAAATGTATTTGAATGTTCTCCCACAAAACAAACAGCACCACAGCATCCTGGAGCTTCAGCCAAGAGCAGTTGGCTAGTTTTTGTGTTACCTGGCTATCAATAATGGAGTAGCTTGACTACAGACTTGAACAGCTGCTGATAGTTGGCTCGTTCTAGTTGCTGACCTGCTATCCTTAGAGGAGAACGATAAATAAGAGAAACAACAGTTTTCTGCTCTTTGTTGTTCCACGTCATGACATCAAGTCTTCAGTAAAGTCTCTTCACAGCATCTACACAGGCTGGATTGCAACATTAATGCACTTTACAACAATGTTTACACACTCGGCCTGTTCATTTGAAGGCAGCGCTCACACAGGTGTGAGTCAAAGTGCATCCAAACAGAGTTGAATAGCACCAGTGAAAAGAGTTTTTATCATTTTGGAAATGGAAGATCACTCGAATAACACAATGAATAAAATGAATCAGGTTGACTGTTTTTTCCTAGTAACAAAAAGTATGGAATAGAGTATGGATGACTTTTTTGTATTCCTTGGTTATGGTGGAAAAACACCCGTAAGAGACCGACGAATCTGGAGGATTTCACCCAGACCTCCATGCTTCTGAGAATCAGGCTGGCTCCGATCTAAGGCTACGAGTATCAGCAGGATCATCCGGTAGCGTGAGGGCCTTACAGACTAAATCTGAACCCTGCCGATGGACTCGCAAGCGGATTGGGGGCACCCCGATAAAATCAAACACGCTTGATAGTTATGATTCCCTATCGGCGCAGGGTCCTGTAGGGTGCAGGTGTTTACTGGGACACCGAATAGCCAATGGGAGTGAAGAGGCGGGCCATACGACAAGTTGTGTTGTGTGTTAAGTCCCTCCGAGACTAGAGGCCCTGATGCTTCCAGAATCCGAACAGGAATCTTAATCATACGATTTAGTGACCCCCGGCCCTAAATCTGTCTTGTGAGTATTTTAACGACTTGAGTAAGAAAATCTGTCAGTATGTGTGTGATACAATGAGCTTTCAAGAATGGTAGGGATTTAAAAATGTGTGTGTTGCAGGCATTAGCAGATGTTTTGACAGACAGTATGAACCACATGATCCTCCAAGACATGAGAACTCAATGAAGCAATAAAGTTTAAGCTTTATGACAAATCAAACTAAGAAAATAATCATAACTTACATCAGTCGAATTAAAAAAAAAATAGCTAACCGATCATAATTTAACAAAACAATCATTGTTTACAGCCCTAGTAGACATATCACTCTACAAATATACATTCAGCATTCAGGCAGGATGGTGTTCAGGATGGTGTTCGGGATGGTGTTCAGGATGGTTACAGCTGATCAAATGTTCCCAGATCTCCACATAAGTATCGCACACATATTTTCTAAATGGAGGCAGGCATCAGTCGGCTGCTATCTGAGATACTTTGGCACCAAGCTCTTATGATGAGGCGACTTTCCTCTCGGTCAGAAGGGAGATATTTGTTTCTGAGCGAACTCCGCTTGGATCAGAGAACCTGCAGACAAGCAACTTTAAACTTTGGGTTGTCCTGGATTCAAACTGAGTGAAGGGTTAC